>WSUI01000050.1:0-30891 GCA_019633595.1 Tulasnella sp. UAMH 9824
TACATCTTTCCATGTAACCACAATTATCTTCACTGAGACAGTCCTCCCAAACAATAACCTCATCTCCGAGGCCAGCCGACGGCTCCCCTGCAGTGCACCCTGTGGGCGTCGATGTACTCCCTGATTCATACATCCCACGACCCTTCATAGTGCTCGGTACCCCGTCACTTCACCCCACCTTTTTCATCCCCAAACCAATTACAAATTCCTGCCACCCGCTCTATTTCGATATCCTCCCTCGGCGTCCGCACTGCTTTAGCGAGAACGAGTAATGGCATCGAGCGTCGTGCTGGGAGTCAAGGCGTGAACGCACACCCTCCGGAGGTTGCATATTACATGACATCGAGAGAGCTCTGCCGCTTGAACGGCGACACTTGACCCGGTGTGATACATCGGAGCGGGTCCAATTCGGTTGACTCCGCCCTTACACAAGAGAGATGGGTGCACAACAAGGCCACCGAGCGGTCAGCCTACCGCGACAGTTACAGTTATTTATTCCTGTCAGGAAGGACCGGGTACAATGACCTCATACGTGATAGCTACGACCTCGGGCCCTTAGTTCCAGCCACGAGTGTCACAGCAAGCCTCAGAGGTGGAGCTGTCCCCGAGAGATCTACCATAGAAAAGAAATTAAAAATGAATGATGACGAGTCCGGGCTCGGACGTCATCCCCGGTACGACCCCGATTTCGGCACCTATGCCAGTTTCTTGGCTGGGACCCCCGTCCCAGAGATGGCGGCGAATCATCTTGCACTTGGTTCTACTGCATATGGTGGCAATGTGACTTTCCCTCTGTACCACCTTCGTGGCCAGGGTGGAGACGGGCCCGTCCGGGCGATCTCTGGGCTGCAAGGTGGTGCGACTAGGGTGTGTTACAAACGACATGAAGAACTGGATAATCTTTGCTCGCATTGAGAATACAAAGTAAAATTAAAACTTCGGATGATCAAGCTGAGTTTTCGGGAATTGAAATCCGTAGATATTGCTCCCGAGATTTTCTACTGTTAGAGCACCACGATTCGCGATTTCTGGTCTAGGCATTGTCCGACCGGGCACCCAAACACACGCGCTAGCATTTTGATTTCCCTCCGTTACAGTACAAAAGCAGCCGATCGCATTGCCCTGATCACCCCGTTCCAATCATTCTACTAGTCTGACATGCCCCCCGATCCTAACTCCAATCATGTCGCCGGGTCGGAGGCCGAGTTGGTTCTCGACCATCGCCACACTGCGCTCCTAAAGACTCTCCCTCCTCGTGTTTTTAGCTGCGCGTTGCTCTTCGAGCCTCTGGTGTTGAAAGATCATGGCCCGGTCCCAGCACTGCGTACTGGTAGACCATGGCGGTGAGATTGTAGAGCTCCTAGTCGTGATTGGCATCTCAATTTTGATCTTCATTCTCCAAGAAACATCATGGATGTCCTTCTCGAGGAGAACAATCAGCTCTGGACCTCGTATATCCGGAACGACTTCTGCTGGCAGATGGCCGTGTCGCGGACCCCAATCGATCCGCGCTTCAAGGCCTACGCGATCGTGAGCATGCTTCTTTATCGGGTTATGGTTAATGCACTCGCTGACACTTACAATCCTACAGCAAGACTTCGTCTGGCGTTGGGAGGATGTACGCCAGGTCGCCGTTCACACCGCCGCTGCACCCAATATACCCGAACTTGCCGTGTACTCGAAGAAAATCTACGGGACGTACATCTACGCGATGGACTGGAAGAAGACCTGCATAGACCATCTCACCATTGATGAGGAAACTCTAATGAGCGCGCAAGCGGCTCATCCAGTGAAAGATTATCTGGACTGGATGAAGCAGCTAGGGCGGGAGGGGAACTGGCTCGACCTACACGTTTTAATGATACCATGTCTTCAGGTCAGCAGCATCCTCCCGCCAATTCATGTCGTATCACGCCAATTCCAGAACCGGTATTGGTAGGGTTACTACGATATCGCTCGTCTCATCGAAGCAGAGGCGCAAAGGCCTTTGAGTGAGTTAGCATGGGGTTGCTATTTACCGCATCTAAGGGCACTGGTTAACTTATAATTTTGGGACTTTCCGTAGATCACAAATTTTACGAGCACTGGGTCAAACCAAACAATACAGATATCCACGCCAAGCGGCTTCACGGTGAGCCTTGTGATGATGTCAAACACCTTCAACCTCATCTCGTTTCCCGCAGAGTGGTTCGACAGAAACAGTCCGTGGTACTATCATACCCCAGCTAAACGCAGAAGATGGTCGTACATCTTCCGCAAGACCACTTTGTTGGAGATGAGAATGTTCGCTTACTTCTTGGGGAAGCCGCTCCCAGATGACCCGCACATTCCAATCGGATCAGGTTCAATTATACCCGGCGACTAAGTTGAAGTTCCAAGGGTAGGGAAGCCACTACTCCTCAACTTTATGTTGGTTAAGCGAGTCTTATATCTGTGTCGGCTGTTTATGTTTACTATACATGTACCAACAATGCTGTTTTGGCCTCCTTTCGATCCTCGGCGTCTACATCCTCACGTGGAGGCGTTTGCAAACCTACAATACTTACTCTTGCTGCGATTTCGCTGGTTGCGTCCGATAGAAGCTCCATCGGATCTTGCTATCAAGCTCCATTAGGAGCCGCCATGACGGTCTCGGCTGTCCATGCATGGAAATCCTGGAAATCCAGCATATTCTCGAAATTTGAAAAGACTTCTTTAAGCGAGGGATACATACACGGGAAACTAGCGAAAGCTCCACGCTCGGCATGTTGGACGAACGGAGCGTCATACCAACTCTCCGGTTCCCATCAGCAACCATTCTCGCACGGCGCTTCAGTACGCGACCTCTAAAGCCCAGGGCTCACTGGAGACGACGGCTTCACTGGAGACACATCGAAGGTTGATCCCAACACTCGCGAGCCTCTCGGCAGCTTGTGTCGACTTCATTCCTTGGAGTCTGCAATTGACAAGAACGATCTTCTCCAATGACGGTTTGGAATTTTGCAGGCACTTCTCGACCAACCCCGTGAAATCAGTGAGGTTCACATAGGTCTTGTGGATCTATATTGATCTCATTGACCTGAATGGCCGATATGTGGCAGTGTCAACCAATGATCCGTCGAAGAGCCTATACTTGGAGTCTGCTCCAATAGCTTTCATGAGGTCCTCGGTTGCGAAGTAGGTCACCGTTTCCTGAGATCGGTAGGCGCCCAGGGTGTACCTGTCAGGGTATAGTTCTTCTTTTGGGTAATAGTACTGGAAGTGAGCCACGATGGTTCGAATGTTCTGGTCACCAAAACACTTCAAAAACGACCACTTATGTCACAAGGATCGGTGATCGTCAAAGTTATGGGTGGTCCTTTAAGCAGGCCTTGGATTCCATTCACGAGGTCGTGAAATGCCGGGACATCCTCCGTACTGGAGAACCCGAAGTTTAATTGGCGAGTTTTAGTAGAGTACTCCAAGGACGCCGCCCTCCGTAAGCCTTTGATCGATACGCTTGCGGATTGGGGGACCTGGGTAGGCGCGCAGTTCTCCTCCAGGGACATGAATGTATAATAATCCTCGACATACAGGCCGAGACGCAAAGCCCGGCCAATGGACAAGACGCGTCGAAGGCATTGTGGAGTGACTGGCGCCCGGATGAGCCCTCTCGCTGACTCGTTCATTTGGCAGCTCAGACGCATAAGTTTCAGACGAGGGGGGGTTACGGGTGACACCGTGCCGGGAACCCCACCAGCGACCGTCGCTTCCCGACCGAAAATCGTCAGTCGTTCGAGATTTGTACAGGCGTATATCAATTGCAGTAGCTCCGTATTAGGCTGAAGCCCACTGACCAAGGCGAGCTCTTGGAGTCCGACGAGCCAGGCCGCATCGGAGGGAGGTTTCCACCCCTGCGTGTCGAGGTAGCGGATTGATGTAAGGTCTCCCAACGGCTCAATTGGGTCTCCTGGCTGGGCCTATCCTATGAGTTGTAGAGTCCGTAGAGCCGCCACATGATCTCGGAGCGACCATCGGTGAAGACAATATGCATCGGGGTCATCCGAACGTACAGTCCGAAATCTACCGCAAGATCGAAGCTTCTCCAGAGATGAATGTTTGGGCGGTACCCGTCGAGATCCGTCGGGGCAGTAAACGCACAATGGGATGGATCCGGATCTTTCCACAGCTGCAGTAATAGCGTGGGGCGGACTCTTAATGTTGATGACCTGCCAGTACCGCGGTGATGATAGAAGAAAGTTGTTCCACGAAGAAGATACCTGGCGCATGCGGAAGAGCTGAAGTCTGTGGCTGTTGAGCCCCTCCAAGGGGAAGGGGGGTCATAAAGTCGGTCCACATCCAGCAGGAGTTCGAATATGGAGTGGACGATGTCGGTGGGAAGATGGCCGAAAAGGATGCGTTCATTTCTCCGGCGCCGGATTGCGACTTCAACAGCATCGCAAATGGCCGTTTCCGTTGCAATGGTACGCGAAAGAGTGTTTATCGTTGGACTACTGAAGAGGAAGCCTTAGAACAATCAAAGAGGATAAACCTCATCACCTTACTCTTCATATGACTTGCAAATGTCAAAGATGTCCTTTAGGAAGGTGTCGACGCGTGCCTGCACGACGGAGATGATCCGGAGGGTGCTGGAGGGCGTCGGATTCGGGACGGGGAGAGCTAGCATCCTGGGGGCCATATACTTGAAGCGTGTTGCAACACGACCATGTATTTAGAATCTAAGGGATACCCGCAGCTTCGAAGTTTCTCTTGCGCGTGCCTTCGATTTGATTCATTGCGGTGCCTGTACAAGCTGGACAAGGCACAACAGTCACGTAAATTGAGCGCCGCGATCAGTCCCAGATACAAACAACAAAAAGCCAGTAAGTCATAGCCAGGCACCACAAATTGTCGACAAGCGCACATAAATAGACGATATTACATGTGCAGTGCAAAAAAAAAGGCTCGGAGCGTCTCAATAGCCGCTTTCACATCCGACTACATTGATCGCCACGAATGATGACTCCAATTGCTGCGAGCTGCTTGAACGCCTTGGCCAGTCGCATCCCTTTGAGCCGGCAGTTGACCAAGACAATTTCCTCCAACCACGTTTTGGAGTTTTCCCGTAGGTACTGCTGTCGAATCCCGACTAGCCGCGTGAGTTGACTGACATTCAAGTCGGTGTCGTATATAGTCAGGAATTTTAATGATTCGAATGGCCAAGTAATGGTAGTGCTTTCCAGGGTGTCCGCCCTGCTTTCTCCGATTGCTGATAGAATGGCGTCCACCGAGTCTTCGTTGCAGTCGCGAACCACGAAGTCTCGGATATTTTGATCCCCGAGAGATTGCATAATTGGTCGATGGACTACGGAAGGTCTGATAAAGGTCACGTTCAACGGTGGTTCTTTGAGCAGGGTCTGGAACTCTTTAACGAGATTGTGAAACGCCGGCGCTTCCTCCGTGTCGAATTCCTCGAAGGAGATTCGGCGACTTTCCGTCTCGTAGGTCAAGTAGATTTGATCCAGATAAGGGGTGCTGATAAGGATGTTTGCGGAGCTTGGGTACTGGACGCACTTTCCTCCCGGTGACATGAATTTACAATAATCCATGACATGTTGATCGAGAGGCAGAGTAAGCAGTGTGATTTCGAGGCTAGCTCGAAGGCACTGAGGAGTGGAAAGTCTCCGGATGAGGTTCACTGCCGGCTCGTCCGATTTAAAATTCAAAGTCATCGTTTGTAGGTGAGGTAAGGTGATTGGGAAGGGTACGCCTGACAGGTCTTCTACGATTACTTCATGATCGCACCAAACATTCAACGTTTCGAGGCTTGTGCATGCCGATAGTACTAGTAAAATCTCTGTATTGAGCCGGGAGAGGTGAA
Source organism: Tulasnella sp. UAMH 9824 (assembly GCA_019633595.1). Lineage (NCBI taxonomy): Eukaryota > Fungi > Basidiomycota > Agaricomycetes > Cantharellales > Tulasnellaceae > Tulasnella > Tulasnella sp. UAMH 9824. Next base: position 5,840 of record WSUI01000050.1, read on the forward strand.
CGAGGGTTAGTTCTCTGAGACCTTCGAGCCACGCCGCGTCCGAAGGGGGTTGCCACCAGAACGCGGTGAGGTGGCGGATCGGTGAAAGGTCTCCCAGAGGTTCAACGAAGTTATCAGCTGACCGGATTCTTCCCCTCAATTTTAGAGTCCGCAGGGCAGGTGTTCTTGTTCCGAGCAAAGACCTGCAGAGAAGGTATGCATCGGGGTCGTCTGAACGCAGTGTCCGAATTCGAGGAATGCAGGATCGTAATTCCTCTGGCACGGACTGAAGCCGGATCATTGGTAGGGGGAGAGCATTGGTGCAGTAAAGGCACAGGGGTGTTGATCCGGATCTGTCGATCGTTGCGGAGGTTACCATCGACAGACTTTTGATGTTGATGACACGCCAATACCGTGGCGACGAGAGAAGAAAATTGTTCCATGATGTTGATACGCGACGCATCCGGAAGAGCTGATGTCTGTGGCGGTCGAGGTTTTCTAGAGGAAACCAAGGGTCGTGGATCTGGTCCACGTCCAGTGCGGCCCCGAATATAGAGTGAACCACGTCGACGTCGAGACGGTTGAAAAGACTGCACTCGTTCCTCCGGTGTCGAACCACTACTTCTACTGCATCGCAAATAGCGGTTTTCGTTGCGATAGCGTCTGACGGGGTGTTAATGGTCGGGTCGCTGAAAGAAGGTGTCAGGACGGTACAAGAATATAAATCGAATAAGCCCACTCTTCAGATGACTCGTAGATGTCAAATATATCCTTTAGGAAGGCATCGACGCGCGCCTGTACAATGGAAATGATACGGGAGGTGTTTGGGTTCATGGATGGATCTAGGAGAAAACAAAGATGCTTGTAAGCAATGCATTCCAAAAGTTTCAGGGTGATATGCTTGGAAAGAAGAGCGTCGAACCTCTATGGTACTCCTCAGTGCTACAAACTTGGATTTCGGGGCCAGATTCAGCACTAGATTCCCCGATACTACAGAGGAGAGGAGGGTTTTATCGCGGGTTGACCCGTTTCGTCGCATGATTTCCCACCCCTTCGCTCCGTGTTTGACTTTACCGTGCAGGTTCGACGTCTGTCTCTCCCTCACTCTAGCCCATCGGGCATGCATTTAAGGGGTGAGAAGACTGACTCAAAAGTGATCTGAGGTGCTGTGAAAGATTCTATACCTATGGGGTTGTAGGGTTGATACACATACTTAGTTATCGCGATTCCTTTTCTTTCATTGATGGCGAGCGCAGGAGCCGTTTGGAATGATAACATAAAAGTGGACTCGAACCTAGAGTGATGTCGCTCATAACTAAAAGTAACGAAAGCGCGTCTGCACTAGAACCCGAAACGCACAGACGAATGTTTCGCACTTGTTGCGTCTCTCCGTCCCACGTCCAAACGGTCCGAGAGAACAGGATCATACGTATCAATTATTGTAATAAACCGCTAGTTTTACATCCGGCTACATTCAACGCCACGAAGGACGACGCCAATTGCTGCGAGCTGCTTGACCGCCCTGCCCACTCGCATCCCTTTTAGCCGGCATTTGCCAATCAAGACTATTTCCTCCAACCACGTTTTGGAGTTTTCCTGGAGATACTGCTGCCGAATCCCGACCACCCTCGTGATTTGACTGACGTTCAAGTCGGTGTCGGATATAGTAAGGGATTTTAACGATTCGAAGGGCCAGGTGATGACACCAGCCTCGTGATTCGACTTACATTCAATTTGGGGCCCCAGACGCCGTCTATAGCCAGGAACTTTAAGGATTCGAACGGCCAAGTGATGGGAGTACCGACTAGCGCGTTCGTCGAGCTTTCTCCGATTACTGATAAAAGGGCGTCCGCCGAGTGGTCGTTGCAGTGGTGAGCCGAGCTCGAGAAGGCCCAGTTGTTCTGATCCCCGAGAAATTGCAAAAATGGTCGATAGAATATGGAAGGGCTGATGAAGGTCACTTTCAGCGCTGGTTATTTGAGCAAGGTCTGGAACTTTTAAAGGAGATTCTGAAGCGCCGGCGTCGAACTTCCAGAGTACTCGATGCTACAGTCTTGGATTTCGGGGCCTGATGGGACCGCTTGAGTTTCTGAATCACTTTCTAACACGCTGGACAAACAGAGAAATCGAAAAACAACCAAGGTTGCCTCACTACCAACAGGCTTGGGGAGGTAACAAAAAGACATATAGCTAGGTGCAAAAAAGCATAGGGAAACACACACATATACGAGATTGCATGCGGAGCGTGAACAAAAAAAAACAACTCGTTAAAAAACATTCTCGATAGCAGGTAAAACAAGAAGCCAGACGTCACTCCATCATGAATAATAAGAAACAGGGGGTTTAATCCAAAAAAAAAAAAGAAAGAATATCCTTCCAACCAAAGTTCATTTACAAATTGTCGATGAGTGTTCTGAAGCTCTCCTCGTCAAGCGTTGGTGGAGTCGCGCTCGCGTCTTTACCAACGTTCTTCTTGGGCGAGATCCCTGATCCTCCCAGGACATTTAATAGTCCCTCAGCCGTAGCAGCATCAAAATCGAAGATATCAGATCCGTGCATCCCACTGAGCCCATCCGAAGCCGGGGCATTGGTCGCGACAGGCTCCACCGGGGTATCTGGGGTGATTCCCAACGCGTTCCAGAAGTCGAACGGTCCATCAAGTGGCTGCACAGCGCTGTTAGGTTGGGAAGCAGTGTTGCAGGTGCTGGTGGTGTTGACAAGCCCTAGCATGTTGGCCAAGGTCGCGAAGTCCATCTGCGGTTGCAGGGGCGGGGGCGCGTCTGAGGTGGCAAGCACCGCGTCTGAGCTTGATGAGGAATCCGAGCCAGAAGATGAGGACGTAGCCGACTCGGCGACACTGGACTCGCGCTCGGTGTCCTTATCGCTGCTGCTACCACTGGTACTGCTCTCCTCCTTCTGCGAGTCTGCATCTTCTTCCTCCATGGCGGCTTCCGGATCACCAACCAGTTCTACCATCTCTTCGTCCTCGACCGCATCCAGAGTGAATCTAGGACTGACGTTTGGGCTGCTCGAGTCTGCGAAACTGCTTGGTGGACTGCTCGGTGGCAAGCCGAGGGCTTTGTAGTCTAGCGGCGCCTTTTGGGAGGTGATGCTGGCGTACAGGTCCGAGGGAGGGGGCACAATCGCATCGTCGTCGTCAGACGCGTCGAATGCGCTGTTGAGTGCAGCATCAACCGCGTCGTCCGTGGCATCAGAGGAAGGTACAACCAGGGACTTTGGAGGCTGGCGAGCCTGAGCAGTTGCCTTTGGGCGGGTTGGCGTCATCGGCGGAGCCATCATCCTTGGCAACTCCCTTCCAGCTGTCCCTTTCCTGCTACCCGTCATATCCACCTGGGGAGTAGGTAGGAACAATGGGCTCCCTTCATCGTCATCTTCATCGATGTCCATGGTCTCCTTCTGCTCCTTCGGCTCTGGGGACTTGCTCTTCTTCCTCCTCTTGGGCGTACTCGGTGGGAGTGGGACTTTCGCAGCGTTTACCGGCGTGCAAGGTCTTGGAACAGGAGCGGCCTCTGCGGCAGGTGCGGGCGTTGATGGACGAGAGGGTTCAGGGGTGGGGCTCGGCGCGGGTACCATTGACGGCATCGAGGGGAGGGCAAGTCCAGGGACGGCAGGAGACGACGCCAACGACGTCGCGATTGGTCGAGGAGGCAGAAGGTTGTTGGGGTATAGCTGTCCAAATCCCTCGGATTGTGTTCGAAGGAAGGGACGTTGGCCAAGCGAGAGGAAGTTGAGTTGCCTGACTGGTGCCGGTGGACGCGAAGGCCCAACTGACGTCTCCTTCACTGGAACGGCGACCGGAGTAGCCTCGGCGCTCTTGGGTGGCGTTTCGGTCGATACAGAGAACCTCGAGGAAGTCTTCAAGGTGATTTTCTTGATCGTCGTCGTTGGCTTCCTCACTGGACTCGTCGCAGCTATAGGGATAGTCCGTGCTCCGCTACTCCTCAGCGGACTCGTTGCCGGGCCCACTCCACTCCCAACCTTGCTCTTCTTCCGCTTCTTCCTTGCTCCTCCATCATCGACAGCTTCAGTCGCCCTCTTCTTCTTATCCTTCTTCTCCGCTTCGTCTCCAGCATCGCTCATGGGCGCATCCGAGTTGACGGCGGTCGAAGTGGCCATTACGGCGGCATCGCTCGATGGGACTGGCGGAGGGAGTTCTGCCCGTCTGTACCAACCGTTCCCGTGAGGTCCTGCATGAAGATGCGAATCGCGGCCCTTCTTCTTGGAACTGCCGCTGGAGCTGCTCTTCACCGCAGGAGCGACCTCTGGGCGTTGAAGGGTACTTGGAATGGGTTGAACGAACAAGACGACTGGGTGGGCAGGTTGGGTGACGTTCTTTGGCTGGAGAGCGGGTACAGGAAGGAACGGCGTCAAGTTTTGCGTGCTGACCGCTCCAGTTCCTCGGAAGGGCAGAGATGGCGCTGATTTGGACTTTGATAACGGGTTTGGCTCGGTTGGGGCTTTCAGAGAGCTGGATGATGCCGATGTCGGGAGTGAAGGCGCTATTAGGGAACAAGTATGAGAACGCGTTCTTTTCATAGGATTCGCAAGGGGAAGCATACCTGGTGGCAGATTTTCCTTATCACCAAGGGGCTGGGCGGGAACCTGTCCAGAAGACTTTCTCGGCCGGGCTCCAGAGATGGCGATGGTCGAGGGGAGTTGAGGCTGCGCAGGTTGAGCCGAGGGTTTCGGAAGAGAGGACTGGGTGGTTGGCGGTCTGAGGACGACTTTGAGAGCAGCGGCTTGGGTGGAAGAAGTTGGACGGGTGGCAGCGATGGGGGTCGGTCGGATTGCCGGAGTGCTCGAACCTGAAGGCATGCATTCAATCTCCTGAATTTCTTCCTCCTCCTCCTTGACGAGGACGATATCGTCGGACTGACGAGATGCCCGTCTCTTCTGGGGTACCACAGGCCGAGAAGCAGCATTGGGTTGAGGCTTGGCTTGACCTTGAGGTTGGGTCGTCGCGGGTTGGTTCGACATACCCAAATTGTAGACGCCTGCCAGAGCAGAGAAGAGTTGGGACACGTCTCCATTATTGGGCATTTGAGGAAGCGTAGGCAAGGTGCCGGCTGAAGAAAGGAGCTGGAGAAGCGCGGCGACGTTGACGTTCTGGTTGCCGGTGACAGGCACAGATGGAGCCGGAGCCGACGGCGCTGGAGGAGCAGCATCGGCACTCTGAGGGGCCTGACGCGAAGAGCTTGCTCTCGAAACGCGGGCCGTCTAGCAGAAAGGTTTGTTAGCCGGTTCCGGTAGTAGGGTGACCAGTATCCGACCCACCTTCTCCAACACAAGATGGACAAGGACCGATTGACCACGGATTCCATCTTTGACCACCTTGCCAAAAACCGTGGTCTGGTCTTCTTCGCCCTGCGGCTCCAAACCCCATGATAATAGGCCTTTCCCTACGAGTACTCCGGAGGTGGACCCGTCGCTACTCGGTTCTGTTGGATCGTTTAGGTAAACAGAATAATCGTGGGACGGGTTGGAGAGAAGCTCAGGACTGTGTGGCGTCCGAGACAGTCAACATCAACTACGTCGCTCCCGCTCAACATCAGTTTGAGTCACAGACCTCGCGTCCTTGAGAGCCGATAGGCAGACTTTGAGGGGAAGCTCAGCGAATTTGCCAACGTAGGACTTCTTCTTGGCGGCTCCGATGGGCGTCGTGGAAGACGTTCCGTCGGGGTCATCGTACACCGTAACGTCTGTTGGAGAATGGCGGGCAAGTCTGAGTTGAGGGGAGTCGTTGAGGTTGTAGGTGATCTTGACTGTGGGGGGCAGACCGGGTAGGAAGGACAATGAGACTTTCAGCGATTCCGTTCGTCCTAGCTGGCAAAATACGTACCACCCAGTTTGACCACAGTCTCTCCGGCAGCACTCATGGCGAAAGTGGATGTCAAGGGGGGTTGAGATGATGAGGAGGGAGGGGAAGGCGGGATGGATGAAAGGAGAAGGGTGAGCTGGGAGAGAGAGAGAGTTGTCCGGGGCTGGCGGATGGGAGAAAGGCCAGCCTACAAACAAATGGCACGTTGTCGGTAAACAACGCGTCACAGTGAGTAAACAAACGCGTGCCCACGAGCGCGTCACAAACAGCATCCCCGTGACTCATGACATACAACTATCTCACTACAGATCATTACTCTCAAGTACATATAGCTATTCTCAATCAACGCCTTTGCATGATCATTCCACACCTTAACCCGGCCTTTCCACCCGTGCCGCAAGTTGACGTAATCCTGCACGCATGGACCGCATCGCTCCAGTAGTGCCCAGCCCGATAAGAAGTCCGCGAGGTCCTTCCGAACACCATCTGCGACGATTCTGCGCCCCGTCTCCCACCTCCGCTTTGCATAGCTATGATTTCTCGACACATCTCAACGACAACTTGGAACGCTGCATCTCGTTCTTCAGCACGATTCAGTCGAGCTGGGTATGGCATAATTCGACTTCGGTCATTGACCACGCTTGCCGAGGTAAGGCTTCCGGCTTTGCATACCCGCCGACTCCGGCTCCTGATTTATCGCTCATCTGAAACTAATTTCCCCCAGACAGTCCGCTCAGACGACACTTTTGGCATTCCGGTGGTGGATTTTGGCAAGTTCAGAACAAATGATCCGGCTGCCAAGCTGTCTACGGCCAAGGAGGTCGTTGATGCCTTCAAGGAAGTTGGCTTTGTCTACTTGAGCAATCATGGCATCCAAGAAGAAAAGATAAAGAATGCATTCAAGAAGGTCCGTAAAATAATGGATTTGAGATGAATCCCCTTGCTCATCCAGTTGACCCCCTAGAGCAAAGCGTTCTTTGATCTCCCAGAAGAGAAGAAGGTTGGTTGCCTCCACCAATCGAAGTCAAAATGCATTAGAACGCTCTAACGCTCATTCTACACAGCTCGCTTTGGCATGGGAAGGTGAAAACATTATGTGACGTGTAACGACTCTTCCCAAGCACTCAACTTGGACTCTCCTCAGACCCTCGATCGAACAGAGGTTATGTCCAAAAGGGCAGGGAGCGAGTCACCCAGTCATCAGACGCAGATGAGATCGCTGCTTTGCGAGAAAAAGCTCCGGATTACAAGGTCTGTTTCCTGGACCTCGGTCGATTCCGAACCTACAGCAAGCTTACGGCCGGACGGAACTTGACAGGAAAGCATGGAGATTGGACGTGACTGGGACGCAACATGGAAGAACCAATGGCCCCAGGAACAAGATGCTCCCGGCTTCAAAACTACTGCCCTCGACTTTTTCAAGGTCCAGACTTTCTTGCTCTCGGGAGGACCATGCTGTGGTGCTGATCAGAAGAACTACTCCTCCAGACCTGCCACGAATTCCACGTTATCGTTATGCGGTCAATCGCGCTCGGACTCTCCCTCCCTGAGACCTTCTTCGACGATAAGATCCAAGAGCAGTACCACAACCTTCGGTTGCTAGCTTATCCCGCTATCGACACCCGGTTGCTGAAGACTGAGGGATCAGCCAGGGCAGGTGCTCACTCCGACTACGGCACCCTAACATTCGTGTTCCAGGACTCAGTGGGTTCTATCTTGTGCAATGGAACGAAGTTCTTTTGTCCTCACTATCGCGCGCGATACCCATAGGTCGGCGGCCTCGAAGTTCAGAACCCTCACACGAAGCACTTCCACGCTGCGACTCCCATTGTACGCCCCCACGTCCCTACTTCGCTTTCCTTCGTACTAAACGACCGTTTATTAGCCAGGAACGATCGTAGTGAACGTTGGCGATCTCCTCGCCCGCTGGTCCAATGACGTCCTCCGGTCAACCCTCCACCGTGTCGTCGCCCCACCAGCACACAATGGACCCGTCACACCTGCTAGGCAATCCATCGCGTTTTTCTGCAACCCTAACGGAGGCGCCGAGATTTCTTGCTTGCCAACTTGCTTGAAGGAGGGGGAGAAGCCGAAGTACCCGACCGTCCAAACGGAGGAGTACATCGTCGGAAGGTTGGTGTCCCAATTTCTCCCTTTCGAACGAGAACCTAATATCGCCATTGATTTCTACTTAGATTGCGCGCGACTTATTACTGAAGGAGCTCCCGCGTTTGATACGTTCCAGGCGATTCTTTTGTTTAATGGGAATACGAGTAGCGAATACATAGATGGCAGATACACCCCCCTCAAAGATCCAAACCAATGTGCACTTAATTCGTCGTACAGACTATCCGCAGCTCAATAGGCTTCCCAGGTCTCAGCTGGGAGGACTTCACGCATCACTAGAACAAGCGTCCGCAAAAGAAGCAGATCATCAGACACCGACTTCTTTAAACGAGCCACTTCCGGAACACCGGACTCACGTTTCCAATGATCCACTGCAGTCTTTTGTTGAGCAACCGCCAAAATGTTCCATTGATCCGTCAAGATGTAATCTTCGCGGTGCGTGCGGGCAGGCGAGAACTCGCTGCCGAGGATTCGCTCTGAAGGGATTTCAAGCTTTTCGAACCGAGTGAAGAGGTACTGCTTCAAGTGAGAGTTGACAAAGTCGTTATCTTCGGGTTCTCGGATTGAAAGGTCGATCGAGGGCGACTGAGTGCAGAAGAAAACCTAGTTGTGACAATTAGGAGGATGTATCAGTTGCTTGAACGATTGCGATGGAGAGGGTGCTGACTGACCACGTTGATGAACTCGTCGTCTTTAGAGAGACCGGAATCAATTTCCTCGATCCTGTCATGGAAGACGCGACAAAGTGTGAAGGATTCTTCAAGGGTTGTCAAGATCGAGCGCGAAGCGTCCGAGACCAGGTATCCAGCAAAGTTCTACCGCGCAAAAAAGAGATTCTCAGCGACCCGTCGAAAAGCGACTTGGTATGGGACTTACCACCGCAAGAATACCGTCTGGCCTCATCACAGTCTTAACATCCTCCCACATCTCCTTCGTGAACAAATGAGCCGGTACGCTCCCTCCAGTGAAAACGTCATGGACGACATAGTCGTAACGCTGTTCATCTCTCGCATCCTGGCTGAGGCTGTTCACAAACTTGGCCCGCTCTTGAACGTATTTGCGTCCATCCATGTGGTGAGATTGGGCGATCCGAGGGTGAATGGTGTAAGGCGACACGAACGGGTCCTGCCTCGGGACTGGTGGATGCCCGGTCAAGTTGAAGAATCGGTAGGCGTACTCGTGCACCGCAGGGTCAATTTCTACGACTGTGGCCTGAATTTTAAGAAGATCAAGTGCGCGAGCCATGATGCCAGCTCCAAGACCACTATGCAGGAAAGGCTCAGAAGTCAGACGATGCATCCAGAGCGTGCCGAAAGCAGTGAACCTTACATCACCAACGCCGACTGACCCTCAGTAGGAGGGGCATTTGGACCTCTCTCGAATAGCCTCATGGCGTCTTGTAACATGAAAGCAGAGTAAATGGGATCTCCGAGCTTTACGCCTTCGAGGTCAGTGCCTCCGGCTGGCGGATTCTCCCAGCGAGTGGTCCTTAATGAGCCGACCCTTTCTTCGCCGATCCAAACTCCTCCCAGGAGGGAGTGGTCGCAACGCATGTAACTAGCGGAAAAGCAGTGTCATCATCCCTGAGCCCAAGCGGAACGAACGAGTATCGAACACACCGGAACCCAGTATCCAGCTCTTCTGCAACTTGGACCAGCCCCGTAATGCTCTGCTTCTGGGCGAGAATCCGCACGGTTCCGTTCCTTCCAGCAATATAAGGGAACTCGATGGTGCTGCATGGTCGTGACGTTCGGGTCGTGAAGATAGCTGAGGCTTGCAGCGCAGTGAAACCGAACTTGACTATGGCTGACTTTGACAGCATGGTAGGCGTGGCAGTTTGTCCTGCAGATGTGGAGAAAGACGCAGGAGACCGGAACCAGTCGAAGACGTTGCCGACCGAACTCGCGATACCCCAAGCTAGGAACTACCAAACGGTCATGTCAAGAAAGCTGAACATAGTTTAAAATGACCTACAATACTACAGCTCGACCAGCTCATCCCATCCCGAGGGATTTTGTTCTCAACGAGCATAGTCGCCACGCGTATCCAGGAGAACGTCGAAATGAACGCCACCGCCCGATAGAACCGACTATTATGAGGAGCACCAAGAAGAGAGAACTAGTAGGATTGATTTTCAGCCTCATGCAAAATTACTTCCGTTGATAAAACGTACCAAATGTATCCTCAACAGCAACGCGTTGATGACCAGTATGGGGACCGCCACAGGCAGCTGCGCAGCTATTGGCCCCCAGAGCGGGTCGCCCCATCGTGCCGTCTGAGCTCCCCACGTGTAGATTGTGCGAGGTGCGAGAATTAAAACGACTGCGAGCACGTCGACCAAAGGTCCTTCAAACGATGGCTTTGCTGGAAGGATCGTGCTGAGACCGAGAGACCCTGCTATAATGTAGTTAAAATTTTGGGAGGTGGTGACTTCGCCATAAAGAGGATGCAGGGCGACCTGAGATGCATACGTCGTGAGCCCAAGGGTCAAAACGTAGCTCGCGATCTTCGCGAGTGATCGAAAGGTGCCTTCGTTCGTGGGAGGTAGGTCGGCGTTTTGCACAGCGGGCTGCTCCTTGACCTTCATGGCGCTTGGAGCCGGAGCTGCCTTCGTTTTCTCTACCATCGGTTTCGCTGGAGTTGGTTGTGGTCCACGCTGGGGGGTGGTGGTAGTAGCAGCCTGAGCGGCAAACCTTGCGAAACGACACGTTGACAAATGGGACAAAACATGGAAGCACCGAAACGGGTTCTTAGGAGTGAGCTAATAAATACATCGAGAATCTGAAAATTAGGCAACATAGCGTGATACAGATTTTGTGAGAGGTGGAAAGACAGGAAGATAGTCAAAAAGGGAAGTCTAGTTGACAACTTGGATGCTACCGCCGTCTCCCCCAACCGCCGGCCCGCTGTTAGCGGACGCCGCGCTATTAGCTCGGTTGTCGGACCCCGACGAATTAGTGCGGGAGAAATCTAGAAGAGAACTCAGGATATAAGAGCAGGCGAGGGGAGCGAATGGAGTTAAAGAACCGACCATTGTCATGACCAAGCGCGCCGTTCAGGACACTCGCATCGTTCAAGCTGCTGTTCAGAGCGTCGACGTCAATGAAGTCGTTGCTGTCGTCGAAGGACCCATAATTGACGTCTTGGGTGCCGGATGACGCATTGGAGGGTCCACCGATTGCCTGGCCGCCAGGTCCGCTGGTTGCGTCGCCTCCGTTGCCAGCGACATAGACAATGTTGGAAGGACCGGATTGCTGATTGTCGTATTCTGGTCCAGTGTGGACGGCGTGTACCTTGGGCTTGGCATTCTTTGGCTTGGACCCCTTCTTGGGTTTCCCCTTGGGCTTGCCGATGTAGGTCTTCGGGTCGTCGGGATAAGATTCTTGGGCGTGCTCGTCGGGGACAGGTCCATTCTCAGCATGAACTGGAGAGGGATTGTTATTAACCGGGGCCGGAGAAAGGTTATTGGCGACTGGAGCTGGGGCGGGGTCAGCTCCGTTCGAGTTCTGATTGAAGTCGGGCCCGAAAACACCATTGCTAAGGAGAGGTCGACCATGAGTTTGAGAAAATCTAGAGTACAGTAGATGAACCTCGACTCACATATCGCCACCGTTGCCAGCGTAGGCATTCCCGCTGCTCGCGTTTCCTCCATTGCCAGTGTTTCCGCTGAAAAGGCCGAGGCCAAGAAGATCACCAGGAGTTCCACAGTTGGAATCACCTCCAGAAGCGTCTCCTGCAGCACCGGTATAAGCATTGCCCCCGTTTCCGGTTAATGCGTCGGGACGAGGAGAAGGTATGGGCGCCGCCATAAGAGGGAGAGCGAAGATGGGGAGCGAAACAAGGGCTGGGGAAAGATGCATTCTGGATTAATTTGCTTTATGATTTAGAGCGCGAGAGGATTGAGAGAGGCAGGAGAGAACGAGATCTGCTGGATGATGTCGAAGGACTGGCCATGGTGCTGCAGGTTATATATGACAAGACCTCATTGACTGCAAAACAAATGAGAGCGATCGACCAGCAAGCACGCTAAAGTCTGGACCGCGGTGATGAAATTCTTCGCTGACTGAAAATAGTGGAATTACAGAACCGGCCGGTCTTCAGGTGCGGCTGGGCTTGTCGGGTGCGGCTGGGCTTGTGGAAAGGGAAGCGGGATTGTTTGTCAGTCGATAAACAAATTCTGTTCTAGGCTGCGCTGGCCCTCGACATCGCAACCTTCTACGACAACCCTCAACTCCACCCTACAGTCGACATTAATACCAAATGGCGGACATTGACGAACTCGAAAGGGCAGCCTCAGCTTTCCCCGACCTTGATGATATCGGTCCAGCAGCCGTTCCCAGCGGCCAGACTTCATTCCCCGACCTTGGTGGAGGTGGCATTGACGGGTTTGACGACGACGACGACTTTGGTCCAATTGGTGGAGGAGCCCCGTTGAACAAAGGACCAACATCTGTGAAAGTGACCGGGGACGACATGCTCGAGAAATTCGAGGATCAGTTCCCTGACCTGGGTGACGTGAGTGCTCTCCTCCAAGTCTGACATCGGGTCAAATGGCGTCTGACTCGCGTTCTCTACTCATGGATAGACCGGATTCTCTGCTCCTCCACCTCCGATATCAGTAGCGTCACAGCAACCATCGTTCTATCAGTCTCCACCAATACAGCAGCAGCCGCAGCAATCTATGTATGGAAGCGCTTTCCCTGCACAGCAAGTGGAAGAGGAAGAGCCAGAAGTTATCAAGTCAGTATTCTGTTACAAAGCCGCGCGAAACACGCTCTAACAATAAAAACTATTCCAAACTTAATGCTTTAGACAATGGCGCGCCCAGCAAGAGGAGCGTATCCGCGAACGTGACGCAGCTTCCGAGAAAAAACGCCAAGACACGATCTCAAAGGCTGAACAAGCAATTGATCAGTTCTACCAAGATTACAACTCTAAGAAAGAGCGAGAGATCGCAGAGAACAAGTTCGTCTGCGTCCCATCTACGCCGTATGGCTGTCTAACAAATCCCCTCTTCTTCGCGTTTTGTGAACACCAGGAAAAACGAAGAAGAATATAAGGCTTCATTAACCGATGCCCTTGCTGCCGGAACGACTTGGTCTCGCATCTGCGACTTGATCGAGCTTGAAAATTCCCAGTCCAAGACCGTCGCCCGCGCCGGCCCTGGCACCACCGACCTCGCTCGCATGAGGGAGGTTCTTCTACGTCTTCGAAGAGAGGGTGAAAATGCTCCTGGAGCAGCAGGCTACTAGGCGACTTGCATAATGTGCAGCTATTGTATCCGATAGAACCAAAACTTAACGTCCAGGATCTCTTGCGTGACCACTTCCGTACTTGCCCAATCAAGCGCCCAGAGTCCGAGAGCCTTCCGCTGTTTTTGGAAGGTTCGGTCTTCCACCCCTGACGCACTCGTGGGTATGTATTGCGCGAAATCAGATGCCAAGCCTGACTGACCTCTGCATCTCGAACCGCAGAAAGTTTCTAGGGTCAGGCCCCCTCGCGAACGGTCTCGCAACTTCTGAGAAAGAAGCTCGGGATCAGTAACTTCTATCCATGGGTATGCTTCAGAATTTGCCGACGGCCCGTCCCCCCGACCCAATGGAGGCAAAGACTTGCCTCTGTCGAACCTGAAGCCAAATGAGCTACCGACCGAATAGTCAATGCTTCCGAGTTGCTGCGGATTTACTCCCATCATCCGAGAACTTCTTCCTATCGGCAAGGAGTCAAGTGAACGACTCGGCCTCTTGTCGGGGTTCTTGGGTGTTCTGATGTTAGATCTCCGTTTGACCTTGCCAACGCCGGACCGCCTCCAATTACGTTCTGAGAAGCTTGGCGGACCGCTTTTGGATGGGAAGAAGAGTATTAAAGCGCTTGACAAGTTCACTTGGTTGACCCACCAAGTTTGCCCAGCATGTTGTGGTTCGCGCTCGTCCGAGCTGCCTCGCTCTTCATTTTCGCTCAAGTCGCTGTTTCAGTTACTACTTTCACCAATCCAATTAAGAATCCCAATGGATCTGATCCCTTCATGGTATATGATGGTGGTTTTTATTACCTGTTGACCACCACTTGGACCAATGTTCAGGCACGTCTCTCGCTCGAACGATGACGACCATCGAGACGTAGCCTAATCTATTCTGAGCTATAGATCACTAGAGCGACCACTGTTACTGGGTTGAAGACCGCTACACCCAAGGTCGTGTGGACCGACTCCACTTCTACTCGATGCTGCAACGTTTGGGCGCCCGAAATCCACAAGGTTCGTTACCATCCAGAGGCCACCCGTGCTGAGTGCTGACGAGACTTTCCCTATAAGATTGGCAGCACGTGAGTTCAGATTGAGCTTGTGACTTTTTGAAGGAAGAGTTCCTAATCTTGCACCTGAAGCTGGTATTTATACTACACGGCAGTACGTCTCACCCGCAGCCGCACAATGTTTTGTTACTGACTCTCATATAGGGTCAATCAGCCGACCTTGGCCTTCAACGCTCTCACGTTCTTCAAGGTTCGTTTATCATTCACTGGATGCGCCAAAAGGTCTAATCAAGCGCTGCAGGTGGAAGCACGCCCTGGGACACCTACTCGTACAAAAGTATGGCGTTCGCTAAACAGCCTACGCGCAAGCCTGATTTCGAACTAACTCTTCTCTTCAGCTCAACTGAAAGCAACAAACGCACCCGATGCCTGGTCCATCGACGGCACTGTCCTCACTGTCTCTGGCGCAAACTACTTCGTTTTCTCGAGCTTCAACGATGCCGGTCTTCAATCGCTCTACATTGCGCCGATGACAAATGCTTATACTCTCGGTGCTAGGTAAGGCATTCAAACATAGGACTATCACGATGACCTCGGTCGCTTATTTTGTGCTGCATGAAGATCCCTCCTGAGCACACCCACTGCAAGCTGGGAGACGGTCGGTTCACCTGTGAACGAAGGGCCGCAAGCTCTCTACAAGAACGGCACAATTTACTTGACCTTCTCCGCTTCTTATTGTACGTCTAATCGTACCAACAGCTGCATAGGTGGACTAATGAAAACCTTTTCCCCGTTTGATCCATAGGTTGGACCTCCAGCTATTCTCTCGGACTGCTGAAGTACAACGGAGGAACTGTCACCAGTGCTTCGTCTTGGACCAAATCCGGGCCCGTGTTTACCAGTGCTAACGGTAACTACGGACCTGGCCACAATGGCTTCTTCACATCCCCAGATGGGTAAGACATCAAGACTTTCTTCGCGAAGCTGTCATTGACAAGGCTTTCACCTCAATAGAGCGACGACGTATCTCGTCTATCACGCGACCAGCAACTCCGCTGGAGCCTGTGACGGCTCGAGGTACACTCTTATCCAGCCGCTTTACTTCCACAGCGACGGCGTCACGCCGAACTGGGGAGTTCCTAGAGCTCTCTCAGACAACATTCCCGCTCCTTCCTAAGGCTCTAAGGCACAGTTGAATAGTAGCACATTAATTAAATATGACAATGCATGGATGACGACAAACCTGGCTTGGAATTTACGACAAAACGTGGAATTCGATGCATTGGTCGCCCTGTCCAGATTGCCCACCCACTAGGAGGAAAGTGGTGATAGCAACGATAACAGAAGTACTACCCCTACTCCAATTCCCAGGCACTCTGTCTGTCCTACGACCGCTGTTCCTTGACGCGTTGAAAGCACCCCACGAATAATTGGTTGCTCGCCAGCCCCTCCGGGGGGGGGTTCGCCGCAGCGTCTCACGTCTCACGGTTTATGTGATCAGAGTGACCAATTCATTGGCTGAGAAGATCCTTACAAGGACAAACGCATCTAGCAATGATCTGCATTCGACAACACAGGGAATACGCGGCCCTTGTGATCAGGTGACGCTGTTGAATGCCTGTCGTTGACGATTCTCTTGTGCACTGATGATATCACTCATATAGCGCCTCGGTTCGCTTGCCCGCGCGGCTTTCACAAGACATTGCTCTGTATGCGTTAGGCCCGTTCCCACCGTTTCTTCGTCGTCTACTCAGAAACGAACCGCTTGTCGGGCGGAGCTCGGAGATAAGATTGGCGAGTGAGTCTATGCTTGGGAGGTCGCGAGTCCGTTAAGTTGGTTCGTCTTCACCTCCATACTGACAAACAAGCCGCACCACTTTGGTTGGACCCGCCATGCCCTCTCCCCCGACTCCGTCCAGCACCTTATCAGAGCCAACACCAACTTCTCTCCCTGATAATAGGTCTTCAAGCAGCACCACATATCAAAACCCTGCCCGTCCTGAGGACTGGAGCAACGGCCATCGCAGCGAAAATGACCCAATTTGGCCGGACTATGCGCTTCCCAAAGAAAACGTTCCCTCGTCCACCACCGAAAGCCTCCGGGCAAGGCTCTCTCGGCTTGCTCAAGTACAATCCAAGGCCAATACAGACCTCTTGTACGCCGCCCAGCCCCGCGACTGGTCGAGAGAAATTCAGATGGCTCAGGGTGATTCGGCAGTCTGGATGACCCTCATTAGGTCTCGGTGGCTTGTAATTGAAACTCTCAGTGGTCACCTGCAACTTTGGGACATCGAAGGCGCCGGCGATTTCGGAGGAGTGCTCGGATCATTCAGCACACTTGAGGGGTCCGTGGACGGAGCCGTTGTAACTGAAGAAGCCGGGGGAGCAGCGGGGCTATTTATATCCACCACGTAAGGCTCGTACATACCAAATTAATCTGAACGTAGACTTAACCCGCCGCCCAGGAAATACTGCACCTACTCCTTCATTCTCGACGTTCCTCACTACGGTCAGGATCATAAGGATGCCTATGCGCTAGCCCCTCACAGTACTACGAGTGGATTCTCAGCTTTGAAGGATAAGAAAGAGCAATTGTGGGCCTTTGCGAAATCCGAAGGGATTACCAATCAGGGATTTTTATACTTCCCCCACGCAAACACCCCATTGATCCGGCTCGCTGCTGCTAGTCATGTCGCTGAGGTGCGGGTTCACCCCTATGTAAGAGTGTAAGGATGGAAAACTTACCACTGCTCAGAACCAGAACGTGCTTGACATGTTTATCCGTGACGACATCATTGTCGTCGCTCGAAACCAGACCATTGATCTCTACAGCACGTCCGATGTTTTCGAATTACTCGGCGCCAAACAACCAGACACCTCTCTCCCCTTCATCCAATTCAAAGAGTCATTTTCAATCCCGAAGCACAAATTCATACATCACACGCGAGTACTGCGCCGTGCTCCAGCATATGTACGGGCCACCAACCCCGTAATCTATTGTGCCTCATTTACATGTTCGGGTTGGGTAGTCAGCTCAATCGAACAAAACAATACCAGCGGTAGCTCTCACTACTTTCTCTCAGGGGTGAATGGTGTTGCCGCTGGACTGCAAAGCCCGCTTACAATCGCGTGGGGCGAGTCGGGGTCCAGGATGATCGCGGTCGACAACTACATCCTGAACATGCACTTTGCTGATCCAAGGCAGACCCCTGCATCCGAGGGGGGCACCACAAACAGCAATCATCTTCTAGCACAGTGGAAAATTCCTCGTGACACCAAAGATATCCCCCGCTGTGCAGCTTTTGATGAAGCGACAGGAGTAGCAGTAGTTGGAATGCACTCCGGTCGGCTCTTGGTTGCGGATGGCGGCACTTGGGTGCCCCTCTCACCAGGTCCGGATGACGACCCGGACGATTATAAAATTGTGAGGACTGGCTAATCCGATTTTTCCCAAACTAAAGCATCATTCACTAGGGGTGGGACTCTCGCTCTATTCACCCATCCCCGAAGCGTTGGCCGCGATTTGGAAGCAACCCCGCAATGTTTATGCCAAAAGACTTTTCGAAGTCAGAATATCCGGTTGAACTGGCTCCAGGCTGGTTTATGGAACTTGAAAAGTGGTATCCCTTCGCCAACCACCCTAATTACTATGGGAGCATTCCATGGATTGTTCGAGAGGTCATTGGCATTCCATCAGGATCGCAGTGCACTATTTTTTCGTCAATGGACATCGACCATGAGCATGGATCAAACAGTGCCCTCATCGAGCTTGATGTCGAAGTCGGCAATGGAGGTAAACTACTTCTCCTACTCTGGACTGGCGAAGAACCGCTTGATTTTCAGCTATACCAGCTTCGGTCCGGGATTACAAAGAAGACGGTCATTCAGAAAGTCAAATTGGGAGAGCCTCTACGCCCTTACCGTGAAAGTCAGCCCTGGAGTCGAAATCCGTTGTCCATCGGGCAGCTTGCAGGATGGGTGGGTCAGCCTCGAGAGGAGGAGATGAGTTTGATAACATTCGATGAAGCTTCGCTCCCCAATGTATAGTCATAATGTCGATCCTTGTGAATCGATGCGAAAAGGACACCGTATAGTCAAAATCCTTGAATGATATTCTTCAGCCTCAAAATTTCCTTACGCTGATATCCCTTAGCATAAACAAGGGAGCGCGGGTTTTTGGTTGCCGACCGCGACTGCAGCAAGTTGACGCCAAGTCCGAAGTATCGCGTTGGCAGGGTCTCAAGTTCCCAAACCAAACCCGGTATCACCTTCCAGCCACCCAACAAACTCTAGCATTATCAGGTTCTGCACGGCCGCTTCAGCCGGAGACTAAGTCCTTGGCGTTTCTTGTCTCCTCCTTTGGCTCACTTGGCGTCATGACTGCGGGTTCGACGATTTTCGGAAGTGTGGCCACCACCATGCTACTGATACCGATGGGGTGGAAAGCTTGGAGAATTATACCAGTTTCCTTCCGGGAGAAGAAGCGTCTCGTGGTCACCTTCGCTGCCAAGACTGGAATTACTCCCTGGGATGTATTCTTATGCTGAGGGAAGGGCGCGAGTGATATCGGCCTCTTGTCGGGACTGTACCTGATTGGGCAGGCTTCCTTCTGCTCGGCTTCCGCTCTCGTTCTGAAGGAGGCAGTTTCCCCACTTTATATACTTACCACGGTCCGCCGCAATTTCTGTCTTGGCAAGGCTCGACGGACCGCTCGATGAGAAATGCTCCGCTATAAAAACGGTCGCTACAGCTAAACACTGTCCTTCATCTGAGTTGCCCCATCATGTTGTGGTCAGCACTTGTTCAAGCTGCCTTGCTGCTGCTTTTCTCTCAAGTCGCTCTATCAGCGACTACTTTCACAAATCCCGTCAAGAACCCAAATGGCTCCGACCCATTTATGGTATATGATGGAGGCTACTATTACCTTACCACCACCACTTGGACAAAATTTCAGGTTTGGCTACCACTCGATGCGACACGGAATGAAGAAATCGTAGACTCATAGTGAATCCAATAGATCACTCGAGCGACGACAGTTGCCGGGTTAAAGACGGCCACCCCAAGATTGTCTATACCGACTCCAACTCCGCGCGATGCTGCAACGTGTGGGCTCCTGAAATCTACAAGGTAAGCCTACCCTCGCGCCACCAGATGTGAAATCAATTTTCCTATATTATATCTATTCAGATTTCGCTGTTATTGCAATGCCGCTCAGAATTGGCACGCCCGAATATCCTAAAGTCATATTCATACTACATAAGTTTGGGGATCTACAGGATTGGATAGCAACGTTCTAATAGGCAAGGCGTGCACGATATGCTCGCAACAGCTTGTTCTCGGCTTCCTCTGGATCTCCGTCGGTTATGATGTACTGCGAAAGCTGCTCGACCCTTTCTGGTGGCAAGTCCGACGCCAGGAGCATTCGGCCCATATAGTCGTAAGCGCGAGGAGCGTCGAGAGACGTATCCACGAGCGACTTCAAGGACCCAATGAAGCTTCTTTCGAACACCTCGGCAGAACAGTTCGGTGAGTGGCTGAGCCGGGAAAGGAACCAGACGATGAACTTCGCTGTTCGATGATTCGCGCGAAGAGCCCTTTCGACGAGTCGTCTCATAACCTCGACTTTCTCTTCTTCGTCGAATGACGCGAAGTCTTGTTCGGCCTTGTCGACGTCTTCCAAATTAAGTTCAAGCCTGCTTGTATCCAAAACCACCGTCTCCCCCTCCTGAAATACGCACGCACTTAGCACGAGTGCTCGTGTGTATGATAGGGTCAACTTACTTCAGTCTCTTTCCCTCGTGGAACCCACCCCCTCTCACGAAGTTCTAGCACGTCCTGTCGATACTACCATTAGTGGGGCAACCTATAAGCAGGAACGCAGAAACATTACCAGAAGCACGAATCGAAGACGGGGCCGGATCTGAGATATCTCGGACCACATCTTGATCATTCTGAAGTAAATATCGAGGTTCTTCTTCGACTTGGGTGCCTCTAGAGCCTTGCCAACAACCATGAGAAGCCTGGAAAAGTACGCGACACCCTTGGCTCCTCCGTCGACTAGGCGCCTGAGGGATTCGTATAGAGTGCTCTCGGGGCAAACTTGCATGTTGAAAAGCTCCCCGATAAACAAAACTACTCCAAGACGGCGATGGCGCCGCTTGTTCGGACTGATCGGGCTGTAAGTGGGGTCGTCGGTAACGCCCTTGGGCTTTTCGGCTGCCTCATCGGTAGACTTGCTTAATACTCCTTGGGCTTTGTCCCGTGGCCAATCCTTTTCGAATAACTCCTGGCATTGGTCCATGAGGAGCTTCCCGAAGAGAGCTCCTCCAACGATGTGTCGACCTTGCTTGTCCTTTATCGAGTCCGCCTTCACGCCCTGAGAAATCTGGTCGAGCATGGACCGGACGAGACGGGCATGGAGCTCCAGTCGCGACTCCTGGAACTCGGCGTCGACTGCATCGACGATGCCTTGCACAACGGAGGCGAGTGTCTGAGCGTTTCGCTCGAACTCGGATCGATTGGCCCAAGCGACAAGACGGCTCGAGGTGATGTCAAGGTTCTTCGAAGTGAGTTTGTTGAGTAGGCTGCGAATCGAGCGCTCGACCAGGAGGGGAGTATCTTCCGGTAAGAAAGGCCGCCACCCTTTAAGGATTGAAGGCTTCCATGCGTGATCTGATCGTTCAAGAGGTTTCAGGTCGATGCCAAGCTCAGAGGGCCCAGGGACGGGAACGGGAACGGGGATGGAGGGAGAAGAATTCGTAACAGTGGCCCATGTATCGGATGGAAGGAGGGGGGCCGTTTTAGGTAGGGGGCTCGTGCTAGGGCTGCGCTTCGGTCGCAGCTTCTCCTTGGACCTCTTGGTCGTCGTCAGACCAGCTCCGCGTCGTCCACTAAGTCTGCTACCGTGCCCTTGAGGTGTAATTGGAGTGGATGGTGCAGATAACTCGCCAGCAGCGCGACTAGAACCTCGGATAGAAAGAATGCCTAGATACCCGATGCTTTCGCCAGCATGCTGAGACGATCCCGAGTTACTTCCGAAGGTCGCTCTGGTGGGAGTAACGGACGGAGGACCGGCCAAGCCCATAGCAGAGCGGAAATGAGCTCGGCCGTATGTGATTGGAGATGGTTGTGGAGGCTCGATGACGACGAGCTCGGGAGCAGGGGAGGGTTCCGCAATTTCAATGGCAGGGACGTTCAACGCAGGCAAGTCTGCTTCCTTAAACTTGCGAGATGCTTTGCTTCTGAAAGGCGTGAGAGAGATGATTCCGTTCGGTCAGACCGGCTTATGGAGCAACTTCGGCGACTGAGAACCAATATACGTACCTGCCCCGCCTATCGTCGGCTGAAGATGATCCCAAGGGTGCCATATTCTGGACAGCGAGTGACAGACGACTCATAATGAATAAATGAAGGTGCTCTGGAGGAGATTCGTAAGCTCGAGGGGGAGGTTTGAAAGAGGAGGCTGTTTCGTCAGAGAGTTGTGGTTTAAATGATCGGAAGGGACCAAGGCCTCGTTGAGATCGCACCGTTCATGCTTCATGGGGTAGGTGTATCGCCTATCGCGATTTCAACCCAACCGTGGTGGACACGCACAATCAAAGTTGGATAACAATCAATTCAGCTCTGACCGCAATTCGCCGATCCTCGCCTCCTCGCTATCACTAACGGTTAATATCTTCCTGAACACCACCATAAATCTGCCAGATGATCCCCCCACTATCTCGATAACACTCGAAACCGCTGGCAATAGATCATGATAAAATAAGGTTTATCTCTGAGCTTCTCTGTGCGAAGACATGTTGCAGGTAGCGGCGAGGATCGAACTGATACCGGGTCTTTGGATTTTGACATGCTGGGCACGCTTTCCCGATTTGGTATCAAGATACTCTTTATCCACGTTTGTTCTCGACACCAGGAGTTTTCTCGCTAAGCCCCGTGACAACGAGAGAACAGCGTGCCACTGCATGAACGAACCTCCCCCAAGATGAATCATGCTGAATCCACATCCATTTATTCAATATAAGTCCATTATACGACTGCGGGGGATATGGACTTTTAGACAAGTTCGTTCGATAGCTCCGTGGTATTCCAAGTAACGCCCACTCGTTCCAAGCTCTTGTATCTCGGTCCAGTAGGACCCTCGGCCCATCGTAGCATGCTCAGCTTCTGACTCAGGCCATGACTTAGGCTCTTTTCCTTCTTCGGTTCTGCATCGTGCTTCTTGCCGAAGTGCAAAACGCTATGCAGCTTATCTCCCAGTTCGCTGACCTTGTCTCCGACACTACCCTTGGGCTCTCGAACATCGCTGAACGAATTACCCCATCTACCTTTGTAATCGAGGATAGTAACGATCTCTTCCGGGGTGAGCTTGGTATCATAAACCGGGGTAGACGCAGGGCTTGCCGAACCTGCACCCGGATGCGAGGCAGCATCGGGGGCTTCGCCTGGTGTAGGAGGCGCTGCCGTCGTTGTCGCCGTTGGAGGGGGAGCCGTGAGCGGCGTGAACGTTGCCGTAGGAACGTCGAATTTGGTCGCAACATAGTTGAGGCTCGGATCCCAGAGGATTCCCTTATTCGTGTAGTCGACAGGTCCGACGATGGGTACTGGGCTGTAATGCTTTGATCTAAATTGAGGGTGGAAGTGTTAGCCGAAAGGTGGCGATCGAGGTGGAGGCGGCACGAACCCGGGCTTCGCGTACATGGCGTCTACAGCTCAGAAGATCGAATTAGCAGCCACCTACACAACATGACAGAGACCGGAGCTCACGGGATCCCTTCGCTACATAGCCGACAGGGCGGTCACCCATCTTCTCTACGATTGACCAAGGGAACGAGTGTCCGTCGGCGTGTGCCGAGAGATGCAGGGCAATGGGCTCTCCATCCTTGAACCGGACCATTGAATGTTCCCAGTCGCCTAGGAGACATTGGTATTTATACTTGTTCGCGCTTCCAATAATGATTACAGGACGCACCGACATGGTTGCCAAACTTTGTGAAGGCAACGGTGTTGCCGAGATTGTAAGGATAGAAATCTGCGGGCGCTATCAGAAAGGCAGTCACTCTCGCCAGATATGGCGTTGCTTACAGAAATAAAACACGTCAACTACACCTGGCTCGACAATGGCACTCTTATCAACGAGAATAAGCCAGCAGGTCGAGTCAGAACGCCGCGTAACGGGATCGGGTTTGCCATGTGTGGCCATTAGTTTCTCGATACGGGCGTTTACTCTGGGATCTTCCTGCTGTGATATGAGTCTCGAGCGTTTAAAAACCGGCAGTTCAAGGTTAGCAAACTCGCAGACTCACGTTCAAACAGAGATAAACGTCAGGATCATTGATCGAAGGAAGCTTGAGAGAGGCACACTTCCCAAAGATGTCCTTCGGCACATCGATCAACGTTCCGGTCTTGTGCTGTGGGATGCAGTTTTCCAGGTGCTCCAAAGGGTTTCCAGGCCAGTACTGCTCCTCGTTATGTAGCCACATGAGTGGGGCATACTGTAAAGCGTATGCTGGCAGGGGTTCGTAGGTCGGCACCGTTCCCTGCTGAGCGTGGAGTGCTGCCTGGACTGCTGCAGCGGCCCCAACGACGGCTGAGATGCCGGGTTTGTCGGCCGAAGGCGCAACGCTGGGCGTTTCCTGGACCGCGGGCTCGATGACCGTCTCGATTGCCTTTCCAGCGACTTCCTCGACTTTGTTGGGTGGGTCAGACGCTTCTGCAGCCTTGCTCGAGGGTTCGGCGACTCCTTCGACTTTGCTCGATGGCTCGACGACTCCTTCGACTTTGCTCGGTGGTTCGACGGCTGATTCGACCTTGCTCGGGGGTTCAGACATTACGACGATGAAGGGGATGTAGGGAGAGATGAGGGGTGAAGTGAGGAAACGGATGAGGTAGATCCTGATAAGCTGCCCCTATTAGCCCTCAGCGCCACAAGCCTCCGGAGTTAGCGGCGGGCATGGACAAACACCGTGCGTCATGCCTTCACCTTGCCCGGCTTCTTCACTGGGTGTAACTGCCGTCCTTCACGAAGCTCAAATGCTAGCAAAGAGTATTCTAGCCTCTCGGGTAAAACTCCGAAGCAAGTTGCGTTGCTTGGGACTCAGGAGCTGATAGACAGCTACTGACTTGATCATCCAAAACAAGGTCGCTGGTCCTAGGTCAGCGACTGGGTGGCTGGCCCTGTTCCAAAAATAGGATAGAAATGTCATTCATCGATATAGATCAAGGACAGTCTAAATATGAAGTGTGGATGTCGTGATGTCACACCTGAATGAGACGAGACAGACTTGACTGACTGACCTACCGAAACGCAGTACACGCCGAGAACGAAGCAAAAGTTGCCAAAGTGGAAACCTGGCTCTTGTTCTTCGCCAAGACATAATAATTTATGCAGTACGGGGACTATGAAGACATGGTTGTGGTGGGCTCTCAGTTGGACAGGTTGGAAGAGCAGATGAGGATGTGGAATGAGGCATTGATCGATTGACGTCAGTTTCTCAAGGAATAACGGTCGATGACAACTACCCAACAGCGCCACAGCGACCACGTGTCTCTGATCCTAAAGGGTGTATTCTGGTGGCCATCCTCAATATACTTGAGAAGCCAGGTGCAGGTATACTCAAGAGCGATCATATCCATGGTATTGGTATTAAATGATTACATGCGTGAGCTAGACGTAGACTATGTAGCGAAACAAAAATATACAGGTCATGAGGTAGGCGTCGGCTAGCAATTCAGCTCGGGTTCGTCATGCAGATTGGGGGGGGGGGGGTTGCGACGGCGTTAACAGCCTTGTTGGGTTGAGAGCACCGGGGTATTCCACGGAGCCCCCACTCTTGCCACGCTCTTGAACGCCGGC
>WSUI01000050.1:30898-85760 GCA_019633595.1 Tulasnella sp. UAMH 9824
CGCGCCCCCCCCCCGCCCCCCCCCCCCCCCCCCCCCCCCCCCCCCCCCCCCCCCCCCCACCGGCCCCCCCCCCCCCCCCCGCCGCCCCCCCGCCCGGGGGCCCCCCGCCCGCGACGGAGATCTCAGACGAGTTTGGTTGAGAGCACCGTGGTATTCCACTGAGACCCCACTCTTTCCAAGCTCTTGAACCTCGGCCCTGTCGGTCCCTCCGCCCACCGCAACATGCTCAACTTCTGAATCAAGCCAACACTCTTCGGCTTGTCCTCCGGCTGCAGGCCTGATTCTTGCTTCTTCCCAATATGGAAGAGGTCCTTGAACTTCTGGCCGATTTCGGTAAACTTGTCTCCGAGGGAGCCTTTGGGGAATCGAATGTCACTGAACGAATTGCCCCATTTGCCCTGGAAGTTGAGAACGAGGATGATATCTTCGGGCGTTATCGAGGTGTCGTAGACTGGGGTACTTGCAGGGACGGCAGAGCTTGAAGCTGCAGGTGTGGGTGCAGCGCCTGGCTGAGGGGCCGGTGCCGTTATTATCGTGGTTGGAAGAGGAGCTTTGAGGGGGGTGAAAGTTGCTGTAGGTGTATCGAATTTGGCAGCGACGTATTTGAGGGTCGGGTCCCACAGGATTCCTTTATCAGCGTGGTCAACCGGGCCGAAAATGGGTACATTGCTGTAGGCCTTGTCTCTGGTGGGTGATCGAATCGTCAGTCAAGAGGTCGCATTAGAGATTTAGTAGGCGGCACGAACCCTGGTTTCGCGTAGTTGGCATCTAAAACGCATTGAAAGCTCGAGTTGGTAGCCATTCGCAGAACACGACATTGACTGCAACTCACGAGATCCCTTTGCTACGTAGCCGACAGGGCGGTCACCCATCTTTTCCATGATATCCCAGGGGAAGGAATGACCCTCTGAGTGTGCTGAGAGGTGAATGGAAATGGGCTTCCCGTCTTTGAACCGGACCATGGAATGCTCCCAGTCGCCTGGAAGATATTGGTATATATAACTGATCCCCATTTCGAGGACTCATGAGAAGACTTACCAACATGGTTACCAAAGTTGGTGTAGACGACAAAGGTTCCTAGATTGTAAGGATAGAAAACTGCGAGGCTCATAAGAAAGTAGCTCTTTTTTGCCAATTACTGGGCCTCTTACAGAAATAAAAGACGTCGACGACACCCGGCTCGACAATCTTGCTCTTATCGACGACGACAATCCAACAGGGGTAACCAGAGATGTGAGTGGTGGGATCAGGTTTGCCAGGCAGGGACATCAGTTTCTCTATATGAGAGTTGGTTCGGGGATCTTCCTGCTCAGGGTTGGGCCGTCAGCGGTCGGACGTTGACAAAGGGGAGCGATTAAGTCCGGAGACTTACGTTAAAAGTCAGGAAGACGTCCTGATCGTTTACCGCAGGAAGTTTCAGAGACTCTGGTTTGCCCAAAAGTTCCGGGGGTACGTCGACCGGCGCTCCGTTCTTGTGCTGAGGCTTGGTATTTTCCAAGAATTCTATTGGGCTGCCCGGCCAATACTGCTCCTTGCTATGTAGCCACATGAGAGGCGCATACTGCAGAGCGAACGCTGGAAGGGGTTCATAATTTGGGTCGGTCCCCTTCTGAGCGTGGACTGCCGCCTCGACCGCTTTGGCAGCCCCAACAACTGTCGCGAGGCCAGTTTTATCAGCGGAAGGCGCGACGCTGGGTGCTTCTTTAACCGCTGGCTCGACGACTTTCTCGACGGCCTTCTTGGCGACGTCTTCGACTTTGTTGGGCAGGCTAGTGGATTCTTCGACCTTGGGCGCTGGGTCAGACATAGCTGTGGTGGAGGATAATGGGGGGTTGGGGGAACAAGTGAAGAACGTGAAGGACTGGTCGACCCTTATACTTAACGTTAGCCGCGCGGCGATCTCCACCAGCGCTCAAGCCACCGGAGGTAGCGCGGGGAAGAGATAAGCACGTTTCATTCGGGCACCTTGGCATTGATTACACCGGGTTCGGAGTGTCGGCGTGTCCGAATACCAGACATCCATTTGCAAATGAGGAACGATACCGACAACACAGCCTTGAAAATATCTAGTCCGGGCGGTATAACGCTCCGGCGTCGAGGTCCGCGATGAAGAGCTTGGCAGTGCAAACTCAGCTTATTTACGTACATCCTTTTAATACGCCATTTTTGTGCCTTTTTTTATCTTTGCTTCTTCTTGCAGGGTCACGCCAAGCTCCATTTTTGCGGATATTCCCGAGACCACGTGATCAGCGGTGGGCGCCAACGCAATTTGAGCCCGGCCCTGCCACCTGAAACCCCTATATGACTATATATAAGTCAGGCTCGGAGATGCACAGCGATGAATGGCGTGCTAGTCATCCATGGCATTTGCCAATCACCGAAGATCCCGTTCACACTGCCGAGAAGAATCCATTCCGCAGCACCGGTTGTGAACAGGCGTGACCGGACCGCCAATTAGAAGACTTCTCTTTGACACGTCCCAAGTTTGATTTCAGAGAGAATTGGCATGGACCGAGCTTGGCGCTTTGGACGGTCCCGGTCCCAGCCAGGTACTGATGTAGGTCGAAGCCCCAACCGTTTCGAATTCTTCCGTTCCCTCTGATTGGGAATTCGTTCGATTCTATCTTTACATACTACGCCGAGCCTTTTCTCCAAGGGGTCCCTAATAGCAGTCGCAACGCCTGCGGCGAAACTGAAGAAAAGTTACCGAAAAACCGCCAGGGCTCGGAAATCGGGGAATTTAAAGGTTCCGTACCCGCAGAAGCAACCACGACCGTGTAACTTTTGCTCAATTATGGTATTTCCCAAAGGACCCAATCATCAATCATCTGCTCAGCGGGCCGCAAGCGCGCCGTTGTAAGAAGCATCAAGCTGTTGGTTTAAATGCTGCGCAGCCATGCCTTGGAATGCAGCATTACTTCCCTTGACTTTGTGTGCTGAAGATGCGTTTCGCCATCCTAGCAGCAGCATTCGCTGCACTTTCCCCTGTCACTCGTGCTGCGTTTGGATACACAAGCTCCAGCGGTGTCTATACCGTTGACTCGGGCTCAGCGAATCTTTTCACGTTCAAAGTAAATTCTGCATCATGCGACATTACAAGTCTGTACTTCTACGGAACTGAGGTCAGTCTATTACCATATCAGTACGGCTTGTTGCTTATTCCACCTTTCCTGTATAGTATCAATACAGTGCCACCGCCTCGCATCTCATCTCCGGATTGGGATCCGTCTCGTTCAGTATCACAACGAGCGGCGACTACATCAAGATCACTTGCGTCACTGATACCCTCACCCACTACATGGTTGTGCACAATGGAGACTCGAACATCTACATGGCAACCTATACTGTGTGTTTTCTTCCAGAGCCTCATTCACCGCGACTTCCCTAACTTGTAGCCTCCTTTAACAGACTGCAGAGCCCTCCATTGGAGAGCTGCGCTTCATCGCACGTCTCAACTCAGCACTCTTGACGACCAGCGCCTACCCTCAATCTTACAGCGGTCTTGGAACGGCGGGAGCTGTTGAAGGCTCTGATGTCTTCTACGACTCCAGCGGATACACGTACAGCAAGTTCTACTCCAGTGTCCGATTCATCGATGATCAGGTCCACTGGGTGTCGACCTCAGACGCCAGCGTCCACGTTTCCATGGTACCTCCATATCGAGTTCGAGGTCGAAACGTACATGTTCTGATAAGTCACACATAGGTGATGCCTGGAAATGCCTACGAGACCTCTTCTGGAGGACCGTTCCATCGCGACATCAACACTGATAAGACTAGTACTAATGGCGCTCATAATCTTTACTTCTACATGGTAAAGTGCTACATCTCTTGCAGGACGCTCAATGGTCTAATTCCCTCACCAAATAGAACTCGGGTCACGCTCAAACCGAGTCCTTCCGTACTGGCTTATTCGGCCCCTACGCACTCGTGAGTCCGCTTCGTGCTTATCGCGTTCGAGCGTCCGCGAATAGTATGTCTACGTTATTAGGTCTTTAGCCGTTCCGGCATTCCAAGCGGGAGTCTCGACTTGTCCTTCTTCTCGTCCCTTGGCATCACCGGATACGTAGCCTCCTCCGGCCGTGGCACGGTCAAAGGAACTGCAACTGGAGTTTCCTCTTCTTACCAGATCGTGCTTCACTGGTACAACAGGTACACGCCATTCCAACTTTCCCTGTTACTCGTGGGATAACTTATATGGGGAATTCTAGCGCCGCACAATACTGGGTCTATGCTAGCAGCTCCGGCGCCTTCACCAGCCCGCTCATGAAGCCCGGAACCTACACCATGGTTCTATACAAGAACGAGCTACCTGTTGCCACTCAGAGTGTAACCGTCAGCGCTGGTGGAACGACCACATCCAACATCGCGTCGTCCAGCGATCCCGCCTCAACGACCCCGACATGGATCATTGGAGAGTACGTTCACGGTACCTCACTGTCATTAATGTGCTGCGTATCTCTAACATACTCCATATTGATAGATTTGACGGCAGACCCACTGGATTCCTTAATGCTAACCTGCAGGAGCGCATGCATCCTTCCGACGTCCGGATGAGCGCGTGGGGCGTCGTTACTTACACCGTCGGCTCTAGCTCTACCTGTATGTCTCTTGGTATTCGATCCAACCATAGGTGTGGATTGTCTGATCCTCTGCCCCACTCCTAGCTGTCTTCCCCATGGCTCAGATCAAGGCCGTCAACAACCCAACTACCATCAAGTTCACCCTTACTTCGTCGCAAACTGGAGCTGCTACTGTGTGTTAGATTTTATTTGGTGTTTTCTCAGCCAAAGCTGACGGAAGGATATTGCAGCTCCGGATTGGTTCGACTTTGGGTGAGTTCTGGATCAATTGGGCGGCCAATGGCCCCAGGTGTTAAATAGATATCTGCCGCATTTTCTAGCGTTCGCTGGTGGCCGTCCCCAAGTCACCGTTAACTCGTGGCTGGGACCTGCTCCCGCTGCTCCTGTGGACGTCAGTAAAATACTTTCGCCCGCTCACCCGCAGGAGCCACGCCCTAACAGTCTCACGTTTACAGCTCAACAGCCGTGGTTTCACTCGAGGCACTTACCGTGGTAACAACGTCATCTACGAAGTATCGATCCCGTCGGGTGTTCTCGTCTCTGGCACGAACTATGTTTACATCAACGTCATTTCTGGAAGCTCTGGCGACACCTTCTTGAGCCCCAACTTCATCTATGATGCCGTTGGACTCTGGACCTCTGGCTCAACTGCTACAACCACCACCACCACCACTACGTCCAAGATCACCACTACGACGTAAGTGGTCGAATTGCCCTAGGTCGGGGACCGCGGATTGACCATTTTTTATTGGCGCGCAGTACGAAGACTTCCACTACCACGACTTCCACCGTAAGATCACTCGATGAGAATTAAACCCGGACTTTTCTGGTACTAAACTTGCTTACATATTTTTAGTCCACTGGAACCGTTGCGGCATATGGCCAATGTGGCGGTCTCACCTATAGTAAGTCCTTGTTAGTCATCACAGCACAACAATCATCTCATACCTGCAACAGCCGGTCCAACTACATGTGTATCTGGTTACACTTGGTGAGTGTGAAGAACATTTCGTCATTTCGTTCACAGTCGAGGCTAATGGGATGGCCCTCAATTAGCACGTATTCGAACGACTACTACAGGTACGTGACCTAGGTTCAGACTCTTGCTATTCCGTATCTGACCCTGCCCCCACACTCACAGCCAATGCGTGCCCAGTTAATCCACCGGATGACCCTTGGAATATTTTGTATTCCCGTTGTACCTACCTTGGTAGTAGCAATTGAACTGGCGTGCTATTATCACTTTCCCGAGGCAATCGAAAAACCGAACCAACTATACCTTCCTACTGAAGTGCCTACTCTCTCTCGGTCGAGTCTTGTGAGTTCTGAGGGGACCCGTGAAGGAGTGAGACGCCAGAATGAAATCCAAGCGGGTAGGAAGCTGCCGATGGCGGTTTCCCACCATCCCACGGTCCGTTTACTCTTACCGGAGCTACATAGCCGGTGTTCGACCATCCTGGAATCAAGATAACCGACCTGCACCGGGTTGGTAGGTCCTCTTTGCCCCTCACATGCTTGCATCAGCTGTACGAAGAGCTGCGGGCGTTCAAGTTGTGGGTTGTTACTCCTGCACTGAGCCGCTAGAACTGAACAGAACTAACGGGGCGCGGCGTCCAAACAGCGCTCGACGTATGGACCTTTCATTGGAGGGAAAGCTGCAGCTGGGAGTGGAAATGAGTGGGGAAAGTTTATAAGCTCGCATCACGGTGATTGCTGACGGTCTCGCTATTACAGTATACCAGTAGAAAATCCTGCAACGGGAGAGACCCTCTGTAGGTTCGTGGGTACCCGTGTTTTCCCTTGCTCAAATGCACCGGTCTCACATTTCGAACCCTTCTCATAGCGTGATATCTGCTTCAACGGACGAAGTATCTAATGCAATCACCTCGGCCAAAGCTGCGTTCGACTCTGGTGTATGGTCCAAGGCCCCAGCGATCCATCGATCCAAGGTACTCTCGACGTTAGCTCGAAAGCTTGAAGCCAAGATACCTGAATTCGCGGAGATAGAGAGCCTTCAAACTGGGAGGGTTATTAGGGAAATGAAGGCTCAGTTGGGGAGGTTGCCAGAATGGCTGTGAGTATATGAAATTGGAAATTGAACTCAAGGCGGTCCGTCCAGGAAGCTTACTATTTATGAACCCCATCTCGACGACAGAGACTACTATGCGGCTCTACTTAGAACTCATTCTGGATTTGTTGCACCCACGCAAGGAACTTTGCTCAACTATGTTACAAGAGTTCCTTTGGGAGTCGTTGCGCAGATTACGGTGGGTTCTGGCCTTCGTCTCTCCGTCTCCCGGAGCTAAATGAATGACCGACTCAAACCTGCGATAGCCTTTCAACCATCCGATGCTGTAATGTATTCCCGAACCTCTTATCGCCTCGATGGGTATTGATATTTGGGATCTGCAGCATCAGCATCAAGAAAATTGCTCCCGCCCTCGCTGCCGGGAACAGCGTCGTACGTGCCCGCCCATGTGAGCTGAGATATCTAATGTCACCTGTTGATTGCTTTTAATCCCTGTAGATCGTGAAGCCGTCCGAGGTTCGAGATCTGGATTCGTGCACACTCATTTTCTATCGAACTGAAACACTTCCTCCCTCGGGCGCCATCAAATAGCTTGCTCCAATCTCGGTCCTCGAATTTGCCGAGCTCGCCGCCGAAGCCGGAGGTAAATCTGGGTCGATGAATGCCCTCGCACCTTGTTCACCGAACGGCATTTCGGTCCCCTTTTCGCAGTCCCACCACATGTTTTGTCCATCCTTCCGGGAGGAGCAGATGTCGGCAAAGCGATAGTATCGAATCCGATCGTTCGCAAGGTTGACATTACGGTGCGAACCATACAGCCTTCGGTCTGGCATAGGTCTCCATGTTGATGACGAAGAACAGGCTGGGACACCAACCGGAAAAGCAATCGGGTCTATCGTTGGGAACAATATCGCGTCGTTCACTGCTGAGCTTGGAGGAAAGGTATGAGACTAGCTAGCACCTGTCGAGCCCGGACTGAGTTAGGTTGAAATGCGGCATGTAGGCTCCCATTCTCGTATTCGACGACGCCGATCTAGAAGCCGCCGTGAATGGTGTGGCATTCGCATCCTTTGTGGCCTCCGGGCAGACTTGCGTCTCTGGAACGCGATTGCTAGTGCAGAGCGGGCTATACGATTCATTCCAGACGGCATTTTTGAAGAAGGTAGAGAGTATCACGAGCAGGATGGGTGATCGTAAGTTGCAGTCATTAACTTGAGGACATACTTCACGATAGAAACCTACTCACCCCTGGTTGATGCAGCATTGAACCCTAAGTCAACTATGGGCCCCGTTATATCCAGTCGAGCCCTCGAGCGCGCGGAACGGATGGTCTCGCAGTCAGGGCGATCCGTGATTGCAGGTGGAAGCAGGATGACAGGAACATCGGGAATCGATGGCTTCGACTTTTCCAAAGGGTACTTCTATCCGCCAACTGTCGTAGAAGGCGTTAAGCCGGAAGACGAACTATTTCAGGAGGAGGTATTCGGACCGGTTGTTACCGTGACACCCTTCCAGGTTAGATTCCGGGATATCAGGCACGCGCTCTGGGGTGACTGATAGTCCATTCAACTTGTTCCTAGACTGAGGAAGAAGCTTTAGCGCTCGCGAACAACTGCAAATACGGCCTTGGTGCCGGTATTTGGACCTCGGACCTGTCTCGAGCCCATCGCCTTGCTGCCCAAATCGAGGCCGGATTGTGCTGGGTTAATACGCATCACAGGAACGACCCATCTTCCCCTTGGTATGTACTTGGAAGCCTTTTTGTTTTATGCGCTGTGAGTTTCCTTACGTGGGGTGATCCGACGATTTTCACAGGGGCGGAATGAAGGAAAGCGGGATTGGGCGGGAGAACGGCCTTGAAGCGTACGAAAGTTGTGAGTCCCGCCTCCCCCGGACGTTGTCCGCACGTTTGATCTCTCTCTTCGTGCCGCGGTCACTTGCACCGCCTCCCGTTCTTGCTGCGATCCCCGCACTATTCGCGTAGCGTTCGTTGGCACTGACACGAAACTGAAACATTCGGGCGTCTATTCGCACACAGATACCCAGAGCAAGTCGACTATCGTCAACATTGCCAGCGCGGACAGTATGAAGGCGACCGACGACTGGTTCGCGGATGATGGAAACGAGAAGCGGTACGGCTGAAAGACATCAAGGAGCGGCAAGATGATCAGTGCGGTGCCGAGTTCGGCGTCAAGTCAGCTGAACGGACCCCAGATACCATCTCGCACCGGTCGTCCGCGACGCGTCGAGGTCGGTCTCAGCGCGTCTGAAATATCCACTAGATTTTGCTCTAATATATGCAGGAGACCCGCTGCTATTGAATATTAGTAACTAGAGAGAGAACTTGAAGGAGGTGAGTGCGCTAAGTGGCAAGGGCCTATGGTGCCAGAGGTCTGTGTTTACAATATTCTGGGGTGGACTGAGGATAGAGCCAGCTGTCTTAAAATTCCCTTTCCTCCATCTCCCACTGCAACCGGTCCTCCATCGCCGTTCCACTTCGTGCTCTCTCTCTTTTACAGAGCCCACCTCACACTCCCTCAGACTTACTCTTAGTCGCCGTCGCTCGCTCAACTTTCTTACAGCCAACAACCTTTTATTACTCCCGAAAGTTAACCGCCCAACTTCAGCAGCAATGCACTCTTCACTCCTCTTTGTCTTCTCCGTCATCGCTTCGGCTCTCGCTATCGCGGTCACCGAACCCACCGCTGGTACTCTCGTAGGCCCGACCGTGAGTTTCGGAATAGACTTTCCCGGGAGACGACGGTCGGTCTAAAATACTTTGGCACAATGCAGGACAGCATCCCTCTCAAGTGGACCAGCGTCAGCACCGACCCTACCTCCTTCCGTGCTGTCATTGTCAATCCTGTAGGTCCCAGATCTTAGAGTTCTCCGGTTCCACCCTTACAGATTTCCGCCTTCCTAGTCCCAAACCTACCAGCAAGAGCTCGCAGCCGCAATCGACACCAGCCTCGGCACTTTCTCACTCCCACCTCCCAGTGCTGGATTCCCTCTCGGCAAGGACTACCAGATCAACTTGATGGGCACCAGCTCGTCCGGCAACTCGGGCGCCATCCTCGCCCAGTCCGGCAAGTTCGACGTTGGATACAGCACTAGCTCCTCCTCCATGCTTTCCACACAAAGGTAAATCCAAACGAGACTTCGGAACTTGAAGTCTAGAGGCTGATGATCTTCCGCCATCTTCTCTCTTTCAATAGGCCAACCACCATGACCCAGAACACCGTCGCCGCGGCTACCGCCACTGCTACCGATGCCACCGAATCCAACGTCAACATCCAACCTTCCGGCAACGCTGCTTTCAGCTCCTTCCAACTCTCGGCCGGTCTTGTGGCGTCCGTTGCTCTTCTTCACGCTCTTGCCTTCTGAGCTCGTACAAACCTGCTCTCAGACTGTGCACATATCCGTTGAAGACCCGCAACCTGCCTGATTTACTGTATCCGGTCGTATAGATCCTTAGCTGTAGAATCGCCCGCCCTTCTTTTATTATTTTCTTGGAACGCCTCGGACTAGCCTTGCTTCATCCCCCCCATCCGTCTCGTCTGTCTGAGGCCTGTCGATTATTATCCTCCCCTCGCTTTTAACACCGTGTTCGTATTCTTCTCGATACTTATACAGATGGACGTTTCCCATATTGGTTCGTAGTTGCCACTCATAGAAAGGCCGACCGTTCGATTTGGAGGTGCACCGTAGTCTCGATCGGGCCCGGTTACTTTGTTTGTTCCGAGGCCGCACCAGCCATGTGGCCTGGTGGCGTCGATGCCGACACGGGGCTTTCTCAACCATCAAGATGGCCGCAAGAGCGCTGCTCGTTGACATCCACACCCACATCTATCCACCGCGATATGCCTCGTATCTGAGACAAAGAACAGCGGTGCCGCGAATCATGTCCAGGCCAACGGGGAAAGGGAGCGAAACCGAGGAGCGACTGGTTATCTTGAACGACGAGCCCGGAGGAGGAAGGCCAGTTGGACCACAGGTTCGTATCGCAATGCAAATGCAAGATGGCGACATTCTAACTCTCTTTCGCAATGTGATGTTTTCACAGTATTGGGATCGAGGAGAGAAGCTCAAGTTCATGGATAAGCACGGGATAGACATCTCGGTCATTTCGTACGAGCCTTCATCCCGCGTGTGTTCTTCCACTCTAGGCTAACACGGAGATTGAAACTTCGTAGCACAGCAAACCCTTGGCTAGACCCAATTCCTGCGAGCGAGGCTGTTTCTCTAGCGGAGGACTTGAACACGGACCTGGAAGAATTCTGTTCCGGCTCTCCTTTACTCCCGTCCGACGGCTCTTTCAAACGGCTCTATGGCCTTGGTCTGCTGCCGCTTGTCTCCGGAGTGCCCATTCAGTCCATTCTCGATACGATATCCCAAGTATCCACTCTGCCCCACCTCAAAGGAGTCATCATGGGCACGCGCGGCTTAGGGAAAGGCCTGGATGACGAAGCATTGGAACCGGTATGGGAAGCGATAGCAAAAGCAGGCTTGGTCATCTTCCTGCATCCGCATTACGGTGTAGCTGAAGGAAAAGAATGGGGTGAGAAGGATAATGGACATGTCTTGCCGCTGGCTTTGGGATTCCCGATGGAGACGACGATTGTGAGTGCCCATGCTAGTTTAACCAAACCCCCTCGTTTCCGGTTCAACTCTTGCGTTTTTTTTTTGGCCTGAATCTGAAATCCTTTCAAAAATAATATCTCCGTAGGCCATTACACGGTTAATCTTGTCTGGGGTGTACGACCGCCATCCTTCTCTCAAGATCCTACTCGCCCACTCCGGTGGTTGCCTCCCACAACTATCATCGCGCCTCTCGTCATGCGTGACGCACGACCCCATCGTGGCTGGTCGATTGAAACACGACGTACGGTGGTATTTGGGAAAGCTCTGGTTCGATGCGGTCGCCTACGGCCCAGAAGAACTGGAATTCGTGTCCGCTGTCATCGGTCGTGCACAGAGATACACCGATGCACACGCAGACGTCAGCACACAAACAGCATTGACCGCTGATTCAGCTCAATCGGCGAAGCAAGAGGGAGCCGGGAGGATGTTGTGGGGTACTGATCACCCATTCTTCCCACCTCTGAATGGAAACGAGAAGTGGAAGAGCGTCGTGGAGAACTTGAGGGCGATAGACAACGTGACCTGCTGGACGAATACCGAGAGATTGGCCGTCAGGGGAGCCAACGCAATAGACTTGTTTAACTTGACAGCGTAGATTTCATTTTGTTTACTGGTACTCCCCGGAGCAAATCGGTATCAAACGGCGGATGAAGCACCCGTCTCCCCCTCCTTTGGCAGTTGTATCTTCAGGCTAAAGTCAATGTGCTGCACCGATTGGTGCACGGCGCTTGTGCTGAGGATGTCGATATCTGAGGTTATTATTGCGCAATTGGTGAAATCGTCACCCCGAACGTTCCGAGGTGAGATCTCCGGCGGAACTAGCAGGCCACACCGAGCTATCATCACACTCACCGTTGACCGCTCGCTCTTTCAGATTGTTCTCCTCAATACCCCCACTGGTCTCTATGAGGAATTTGCGTTTGCCTGCCCACTTTTGGCGGAGACTTCGCGCCACGGCGTACAGTTCCTCTCCTAGGGAATGATTGACCGAGATTCAGGCATTTCAGTATCACCAGCTTAGCGGTTCTCTCACAGATGACGCGTGTAGGGGATGGAGCGGGTGGTACTGCTTACTGACTGACCTTCAAGATTGTCAAGCATGACGATATCGGCCCCGGCGTCTATGGCTTCGTCCGCCTCCACCTCTGACCGAACTTCGACGTCAATGAGTAACGTGAATCCCGATACTTCCCTAACCGTCTCTATCGCCTGTTTTATCGATCCTGATGATATTTTGGATGTGAGCGACCTATATCTCCATTTTAGGATTAGTCATTATACTCGCCGGTGGACCAGACGTGATTGTCCTTCAGCATGACCATGCTTGATAGGTCATGCCTGTGAGCATCAATCCCTCCCACGAGCATTCCATATTTCTCCACGAGTCGGAACCCAGGAGTGGTCTTCCTTGTTCCGGCAATTATGCCTTTGAAACCATTGGCACGAGCTGTGTCTAGGAAGTATCGGGATCTTAAACGGAACACGACTCCACTTGATAAGTCATGGTCACGGGGCCCGCACAGCAACGCCTTACTTAGTAGCTATGCCACTGCATCTCGCCAGAAGGTTGAGGGCTACACGCTCGCCCAAAAGGAGGTGTCGAGCTTTCCCTCGAACAGTTGCGACCTTCTTCACGGGCTCGAAAGTATCACCTTCGGACATGTGCCACTCCACCCTGAGAGAACGCCGTCGTCATGATTTACATCAAACTTTCCAACAAATGCATACTTACGTGCACCCAAGTTGGGCAAAGATCTCGTCCACGAATGGGACCCCCGCAAGAACCGCGATTGACTTGCCTTTGCCGAGCAGGAAGGCCTCGCGCTGGACCTCTCCTACCACATAGCCTCCATAATCAAATGACGGGGTATCTTCCTCAAGCCACGCAGTAACTGCGGTTTTCCAGCTTGGAGGTAACAGATGAGCGAAAGTCGGCATGGTTCGGAGCAGGGACTCGGAAATGCTGGTGGTGGAAAAGTTAGCTTCGCACTAAGTTGGGGTCACGTGAAATGACAAGTGATTGAAAACCGGGGATTGTCATACAGTTCAGAGACTACCTAATACACGTTTGGGCAATGGAACGGCCACGGCGAGAGAAACGAAAGTAAAGAAAACAAGGACCCAGTATACGAAGGTACCTCCCATAATGTTATGCTCCATGCTGAGAGCGAACAAACTCGTCGCAGCGGCCGGACCCACCATCCGCACAAAGGAGATCATCGTCTGAGAGACACCATTGGTTGCACCGAGACAGCCCTCTTTGGCAGCGGCGGTGATAAAGAGCATGATGCAACCTGAAGGTTGGAAACCTTGGTCAGCGCCACAGCCCGGGACTTGGCCTTCCATTAGAAAAGACTTACCGAAGCTAGTATTGCTGCCGATATTCATAGCAAGTTGAAAGAATAATAATGTTATAACTCTATAGTCGATTCCGTTGGTTCTTGCAAGAGCGTTCATGAGGGGCAAAGATGCCCATGATCCGAAGAAGCAGAATAGCCCGCCGACATAGACATTTTTGATGCTGAAAGGTATCAAGAGTTAGGTACGATTGATGAATGCCGATATGAAACCCACCCAAAGTACCGCTGCACTTTGGCAGAGAAGAGGCCTTGGAGACTGCCGTTGGTGAGACCCTATGTGGGATGTTAGTCGATGCTCATTTCAAGCACAGGGGAGGCCACTCACAAGGGTGCCAAGAACCAAGCCAATTGTAGCCGGGTCCATGCCCAGTCCTCCATTAGCGATAGGGGACGAGTAGAAAAGTGGGAGGAGTGCGGTGAGAGCGATGTCCAACAGTGAGAGAATGGCGTAGTTGGATATAGAGACAACAACCGGAGGAGTCAGGATCTCGCGGAGGGGCGGTTGTTCGGGTACTGATTCAACAAGCGTCTCCTCAGAGGAAGATCTTTGATGTCCGAGGCGTCTTGGAGTTGGCAGAGCTTGATATTCCTTGTCCTCAAATGTTTTCTTCCTGCGTAGCGCCGGAAGACTCTGTAGGAGAACAATAAGTCAACCATGAAAAAAGTACCAAGCTTTCAGATATCTACCGTACCTCTTCAAAGCATAATCCTACAATTACCGCCGCGGTCACGCAAAGGAAGGACGCGCAGATGCATGGAAGGAAGTAAGGATACGTCCTCCAGAAGTCGTTGTCGAACAATGCCGGAAATTTTTCGTGAGGCCGCGATAGGAATCCTCCTATCAAGGGACCCTGGTGAAGACACGGAATTAAGTGACCAGGATCGAGTGGGGCCTCGTGACACGAGAGGACGTACAATGGTAGAACCTGCTGACCACACGACAGGGAGCATAGCGCATCCTGCATGAGAGCACAATCACGTGGTTAGCCGCGGGCTCTGGCCCCGGAAATTTTAAACATGCGCACCCTCTGCAATGTTGGTAGGGTCCAAAATCTCGCCAAGGGCGCTCTTCATCACACCTACATCGGGAAAGGGGTGTCGGTCACAGGCCGCGGATCGACGGTCAGAGCGATATCTCACCGATGTTCCCACTCAACAGCCCAGCAAGGGAGCGGCTTATCACAATGGTCATGAAGGACTTGGAGAGACCGAAGCAAGCGGAAGAGAGGGCCGTGCCCAACAGACCGCAAAGGATGATTGGCTTGCGGCCGTATCGATCAGATAGACGCCCCCACCGAAGGACCATAAGGAATTCGGAGAGGAAGAACAGAGATTCCTGAGATGCCGTCAATTGTTTTAAGAATCTCCGGAGCCGATAGAAGAGAGAATACAGCGCCACTCACTATGATCCCAGCATAATATCCGACCTTTCGTTCATCCCCACCCGTGATACCGATTTCCAAGACAAGCTTGGAAGAAAAATTGTTGTCAGATCCTGAGGGATTCGGGTGCCGGACGCTTTGAGCTTACTTGGTTAATGAACGGAAACAAAACCGTCGCCACAACTATACGTGTTCCAGAGTTAGCAAGGCCGAGACCACCCTCGGCTCTGACCACGACTCACCTGGCTCTGGCAGTTGTCCGATGAGGAGGGCGGCGAGTTGGCGTACTGGAAGGGGAGTCGGGGTATTGGGACTTGGTTCGCTTGATTCCTCGCCGGCGAGAATCAGATTGTTGTTTTCGGGGGAGGGGAAGTACGAGCTTCCATCGTCGGAACTGCTGTACTTTACGGCTTTGGAACGAACCAAAGGGGTCGTGGCGGTTGGCGTAATGGATGCATCTGACATGAAGTCGGGTATACTGTCGTTAGGTGTAGCGTGAGGGGTCGTATTGCCGGCAAGGCGAGCCCGGAGCAAAGCAGGGAAGGCATCAACGTCACGGTCGAGGGGGACGGGGGTCAAATCGGGGGAGTAGTCGACGGAATATACGGTGGAACCCCGGGAATGGGGAGAGGTTGCACCGTAACTGGTGACGTTCTCGTGCTGCATCGGAGTTGAGAGGAGGGGGGGGGGAGGAGTGGAGGGAAGAGGTAAGAGGGATGATGGGGGTTCCGGCTGCTCTGGAGAGGATCCGTCTTCAGTGCACTCGACACCAGGGCCTCATATACGGCCACTCTACGAGCACATAAAAAATTTGGTGTACACGGAAGCGGACATGGTCGCAGCTCCAAGGGACAGAACCTGGCGGTTCTTTGGGACGCAACGAAAGAAACGAAAAAAGATTTCAGCCAAAGTTACCAGAAACTTCTGCCCAACCGATAGGCCTCAGGCCTGTGACCCACCTTCCCGAAGGAGTTTCGACTGTCCCGCACGCGGCGGGTGCACGAGTTGTGTGTGCATCTTGTCCAGATCATCCGAAGCGTGGTTATCTTTGATAACATATTTGAGATTTTTGTATGAATTCATCTGCGGAACCCCCTCCTAGCGTTCTCACCCAAAATGGCATTGATGCATTCCGATAAAAGGAAGATCGCCAGTCATGCGTGGGATCAGTTGGCACGTACGCGCTATCGATGACGCGGAATGAAGGGCTGCACAGTCCTTGTGTGTGAATGTCGCTGACAGGTTAGGAGCGAAGTGGGGAAGAAGGAGCCGCGGGGGCAGAATTCGGTGATTCGGGTCTCATCTCCGTCAAGAACGACGCACCTCGGGGACAACTGCTGACGTCCCACCAAAGGAAAAGTTCTCGAACCCCGAAAATTGACTTACGGCAGGCCTCAAGAAGAGGGCACAAAGACAGCTGAAAATACCAAGGCTGAATTATTAGCATCTTACAGTTCAAAAAAACTAAAGATTGAGATACAAGTGGTAAACGCATGTGCAGCGTGTTGTGACGCTGGCGCACGCATCACAGAGGTAATGAAAAGCAGAAGGCGTGCGGTCGTCGTTAAGTTGCTACGGTCTTCACAGCTTCGGGGTTTGTCTGCTGTAAGTTACGATAAGCCAAGCGGAGTCAGAATCTCGACCACGGTTCGGCTCGGTTTGTGGCCCTGAAGGGCTCACCTTGGGTTCCGAAATGGGCGCCTCGTCAATGAAGTCTGGCGTCGCATTTAGGTCTTGCAAATATGAAGGGGTCTCGTCTTCTTCCAACGTCTCCAGGGCGTCCAGTTCTAGAAAGAGGCAGGGCAGAAATCGCGCGTGATCAAGCTCCACCGCCTTGCACCAGCCGCATTGGTCTACTTACCTGCTTGAAGGTCGTCTTCATCTATCTCATCTGGAACACCGTAAGATCTGCCGAGCGATTCCTGGATCTCATTCGCCTGTTCAATCATGTCCTCCATGTCGTAATGAATTTGCTAAAGATAAGCCCAATTTCGGGGTAAACGCTTGGTTTTGACGAGTTCGTTTCGTGAAAGTCTAAGCCAACACACCTCAATCTTGTCAACATCAATCTTTCCATACTGTCTCTTCATTTCGACGTTGGCTTGCTTCATTGCGTCCAGAGTGGCCATGGTGTTGCGAAGGTTCTCCGTAGTCATCGCCGCGGATTCCATGTTGAATGTTTGCTGCTGCAACTGCTGGATCTGGCTCTCATACCTAGACCTCAAACTTAGAAGTAGGTGCATAGCC
Organism: Tulasnella sp. UAMH 9824; assembly: GCA_019633595.1. Taxonomy (NCBI): domain Eukaryota; kingdom Fungi; phylum Basidiomycota; class Agaricomycetes; order Cantharellales; family Tulasnellaceae; genus Tulasnella; species Tulasnella sp. UAMH 9824. Next base: position 48,140 of record WSUI01000050.1, read on the forward strand.
TTGTTACGAGCTTACTTACATTCTTTTCTGCTTCAACACTCCTAATGCCCTCCGCTGTATGGATTCCTATCCGCCTCACCGTCAGGACCTTGCAAACCACCGGCATTGAAATGCATCACACCTTTCCTGGTCCTGGTCTCATCTTCGCCATTTGATCCCGGTATCTACTCAGCTCTGCATCCAGCTTTTTCACTTTGACCTCTATAGTCGAAATGCGAGAATCGGTCTGCACATTTGTTACCTCCTTGTTAGTGAGGTGCTGGCGCCGAATGGCGCAATTAACCAACCGAAGCGATTGCGTCAACGAGAGACGTCTTAGGTTTTTGTTGCGTCGTTCCGAATATCCTATTCATGTTTGGGCGTCGAACGGGAAACCAGGTTGTCTAAAGTTGAGGGGCTGAGGTCGCAGCAGTCTAGGTCGGAACTGCCCCTATTCAGGGGGTCATTAGGTAAGCATGTTTGTGACTTATGCGACGGAGAGTAGTGGCCTTGGGGTCACGAAAGTTGTCACATAACAGCTAAAGTTATGGGTAAACATTGTTGCATAGCGGACTAATTAAATGATTATGGGCGCTAAGATGATGCCAACGCCCTACTCGGCAGTCTCAAGCCTCTCACTGAATACCATATCCGTCGTTAACTGCATGTACATACATAGCGATGTTATAATATTACAAACATTGATTTGAGCTCAACTACGATAGCTCGAAGAGCACACATCTAAGGCAAGGGTTGGAGTGCATATACCATCTTTTGTAACAATGGCGTTTCCAAGCTGGTATTTTCTGCCATTCGAACGCCATCGATGGGGCCAAAAGGTCTCCTGTCGCAAGTATGGAGTCCTAAATTGCTGGATTTTGGGACCCCGCAAAACCCTTGACAGGATCGGTGGAGTAAAAGGGCACGCCCATTGCATCAGCAGCTAAAATATTCTTGGTCAGCTCGGGTACTGCATAGTATACAGTTCAACTGGGCGTACTCTTCTGCCATACTGTATTTCCCCACCAGTTCAGTGGCCCCTTCCCCTCTGTCGGCAGCTGCACCGCGAAAAACAGTAACAGTAGGCCGAATATCGTCCCTAGAGATGAGATTGGTTAGCACTCATTAACAGGAGCAAATCGAGCTGGTCGATTACCTAAGTCTAAAGCACCGCTAAGGACGTAATTATATCTTGACCACCATTGAAATCGTCTCCTGCGGAGAACATACTCTGAAATGGAATAGGGAGAGTAAACTCGGGTCAGCGTTCTATGCTTATAGATGATCAAGCAGCTCCTCACGGAATATGAATCCGGCCAAGAAAAATGAGGCTTGGTTGATTCCAGTAGCTGGTGGCATGCCCACATATGAATAGAAAAATGTTGGCAAATTGAGGTGACGTAAGGCCGACTTTGGCCTGCGCCTGGTCCACCACCAGAATGGAATAGGGAGAAGCGCGCCTATAAGAAGTCCAAACACTTGGGGGAAGTAGAGACCTCCTTGGCCGTACAGACGTGCCGGGCCAATCATGCCCCTTGAATCTTTCGGTTAGCACCAACCCTTCGTCTGACAGTGCGCGATCTGGCCACGCACCACACAACACTGGCCGTATAACCAGACTCAATACTGGCACAAGTTAATTGACTCTTCTGTTCTGGTTGACAAATGTCTTTTACGGTTGCGAATAACTTGTTTTTGATGACAAGCTGGGTGAGGTTGGAAACGAGCATGCTCAAAATCTGGACTGGACCCAAGGGCATTCCCGGGATGTTGCTTCAGTTAGTGCCAGAGGAATGGTAGGTATGGGATTGGAGCTTACCACAAAAGTTGATTCGAGGGGGGATTTTCATGTAATGCCCCAGTTTTAACCAGCGCAGACAACCCAGGCCGAGAATGCATATGTCCATGACAGTGGTTTTGAACATCTTAAGAAGGTTGGAATAAATGAGCGTCTAACACATCCACGGACCGTCCTTCGGATTGATCGTACATACCATATTTGGTAAAGCTCTTCCCGGGAGAACAATCCCTAGTATCGCCTCGGGGATCACATTGATAGCCACCACGCAGCCGGCCGTAGCGTACAGATACGTCATAGGAAGAAAGAAAACCATGACAATGGCGAGCGCCAGGAATGCCACCCAAGCTGGAGTGTCCATGTTGTGCTCGATCTAATTGTCGTAAGACAAGAACAATTATTAAGAATGCAAACACAGCGGGATGGGTGGTTGGATACCTTTAGTGCGATTGGCAGTAGAGAGAAAGAAAAGGCGAACAAGACCAAGTACCACCAAGTCGGAGTGTCGGGGTATCGTTGCATGAGTCTGGCATGAATGTCGTCCGGCTCTTCGTCCTTGTCATTGAAGATCCATCTTTGGATTTTAGGCCCGTAGTTCAACGCGACGTATGTCACAAGCAATGCTGGCGCGATGAATGCCAACATATAGGTCACGGTGAATGACACGGGAAGGTACAGCTGTGAGTACTCCTCATAGGCGGTGGTATTCAACCTCATGGCGCTCCGGTCGATAATGCTGTCAATATCATACGGCTGGGCAAACCGATCGTAAGCAAAGTAGCCCATGATTGGGAGGTGACCTGTTTTCCATATCTGTTTCAAACGAAGGACAGGCGGTTAGTACTTGTTGGTCTAGGATGTGTTAATGGGAAAGCATACGTTAAGATAATACAATATGGGCAAAATGACCCAGTAAAATAGAACAAACCCGGCGAATATATTCGCCACGGCCCACCAAGGTGTGGTCAGAGGGTTGCCTTGGTAGCTAATCTGGCTCCAATCAAACGTAAGGCACGTCATTCCGAGACCAGTCACCGTCCCAAACAGCTGGTTAACGACTCTGTTCTCTGAACGTGTTCAAGAAAGGTTAATGGTCGAGTTGAACCAGCGGACAGAGGCCAACGTACTCGGCCAGATCCAGCACAGGAAGGAAAAGTATGACAGCCCCGTAAACAGATATGCTGTACGAGTCCGTCAGGATCTTAACCGCAGCAAGGAGCACGAAGGCGAGCGTACCTGGGATGAAACTATACACAGCGGCGCCCAATGTCGCGTACGCGAAAAAGGACGGACGAGCCAGTCCACGGCGACTATGCGCATCATATCCCGCATGGAGTATATTCATCATGGCGCAAGTCGACAAGTTGCCAGGCCATATCAACGAAGCTGGCCGAACCACAAGGTGACGGAAGATTCCGCCTAAGGAGAAACCGGCGAACTGACAAGAGAGCAGAAGGAGGACCTGGAAGCTAGAGAGATAGGTGAAGGATCAGGAACAAAAAGGTCCTTCGCAGTTAGATAGTTCGAAACGAAAGTACTCACTAGAGGCTCGGTTCCATGTTGAATTTCTTTTCGGAAGCAATTAGAGAACCCATTGATAGGGAAGGTCCTGCCATGGCGGAAAGGATTAAAGCTGCTGTGTGCTCTTTAATGTTGAAAGGCCCGGGATTGAGTTCAAACACGAAGGGTCCAATGTCCCAGAACTTGATAGGAAGAAACTCCAAAGCCTTTCCGAGAAAGTAAATGCAGACACTGATAAAGAAAAATGAGTCATAAGGTACGCTATTGTGATAGAAGAATTCACAAACATTGGAACGACATATGTCAAAGAAGGACTCGGATACCGGAGGACAAAGTATGTCCCAGCGCCACTAATCAAGACGTTTAAAAGTAGCCCAATGACTAACATTCTCCAAGTGAAGCATGGTATGTCGGGATCGTCGACGTTGGAAACGGAGGCGCGGACCTCCGCATATGGTGAATCTTCTTCATCATCCATTCCAGGTTCAAAATGGTTAAGGGCTAGCGGAGGATAGACGGAGGCGGAGTTCGAATCTGAAGACGGTGAAAGCTTTCTGTTTGATGACACTTGTAAATCAGGACAGGCAGTGCCACTCTCGGAGGCTGCGCCTTACGTACTCTGAATTGTTTCCGATGCTCGAATTCGAGCGGACAAGTACGGGTATACCATCTCCTCGGTCTGTTGCATCAGGGCGGAGGCTACTCTGTGAGTTGAACTCCGTGATGGATGATAGTTGCGAAGAAGTCGCAGGCCGAGATGAGGCAAGGTCTTGGGGAGGAGGCATGAAGGTGAACATCATACTTCCAGACCCGCCGGTAGTAGGGGTCAGGCCGACCCTGCTCTGAATGCTATCAAAACGCTGTTCTGCGACCGAGTTCCGCGTAGGAGGAAGAGGAGACGGTGGTCCGGATCCATTTGAGTTAGGTGTAATGGGAAATGAAACGGAGGTAGCAGTTGGGCCAGTAGTAAGATTTCGGGAATGACTTGACGAAAAAACAGGCCCGTTGCTGAGGTCTGTCACTCCACTCAGTTGAGTGGATGGTAAATATGATGGATAGGTCCTATTTTCCGGGGGTGCATCGTCTGGAGGTGCGAAACTGAAGACGTCGTCGCTGTCTGTCAAGGTTGTTGCACCAAAGTATGCTGGATGCTGGTCATGCTGGTCGTTCGGTGAGGTCATGGCTTGCTGGAGGGACGGTCTCGAGCGGAAAGTTCTCTAGATGAAAAATATTTATACTGTATGGGGAGTGGCAAGTGCAGGTAAGCGCCCCCCGTGTTCACACGTAGCGAAACCTGTGCATTCAGGTTCATCCGGGACGGCGATTCCACCTTCCGAAAGATTTGTCCCTTATTCTGTTGTGATAGGGATAGAGAAGTCCGGACTCGGCACGCTATCTTACCTGGGGCCTTCGACCATCGAGGGGTCCAATGAGGGACCCCACCAGGGATATAGACCTCCTCCCAACCGTTGACAACTTGTCTACAATACCGCACTAGTCTCGTTTAGGCGTCTCCTAGAGTAAGTCTTTTCTGAACAGCACTACGAATAGTACGAAGGAGCCTGTCAATTTCACCAACATTCAAGTTTGGTGAGACGATGAGGCTCCTGTTCCGTCGTGCCGAGGCTCTTCACAGGTGGCGCCGTACCCAAACACTCTCGGGCGCTGCAACTGCGTGGGTAGATTTTAATTCTACGCGCCGTGGAACGTTGCTGGCACGAGGCAGGTAGCACCTAGTTTCTCTGTGGGGTCTTCCGGATGACTTGAAGCCGTAGGGATGCCTAAAGGGGCAAGTCGTGGAAGGCAGTGATCGAACACGTTCACTAACGCCTCATCAAGACAAAAGCCGCATATCAAGCCCGAGAAGCAAGCTTTCGGTAACCTGTGCATCCTCTGTTGCTTCATCCCGCGTTCGCATAGCTTATTGTCAATTGAAAAGTGCGAGAAAGATACGGAGGTCTTCAAGCCAATGTAACCGGCGGCTGCAAGTAACGTTGGAAGAAGAGGTGATAGAAGTGATAGGTAGCACTGCGTCACCGCTCTCTCTGTTATCATAGCGAAGGCAGTGGCCTCGGAGGGCGGTTCTTATACCCGTTGGAAATCCGCCCTTATCCCCGGAGGGCTTGTTCGAAATTACTGTGCGCTCGAGGGTCATGTCCGTAGAATATTCAACGGAGTAAATGAGGGTAAACCGGGCTGAGAGGGCCGAAGACTCCATCGAAAATCAAATTGGAACTTCCAACGCGATTCCCTTCGCTCACTCTGACCGCTGTTTAATTCTAGCCCGCTAAATACAAGTTGTCTTACTTTAGTCGGTTACACTACTGTATTAAAGCATTATGGGGCAATGGGAAGGTTTGGGATAGGCCTTTACACTTCAGCTGAGTTCGAGTTGCATCCCCAGCTTTGGGCGATCGAATGCGTAAATCAATGTTCTATCACGCTCATACATTTTAAAGGGAGACTTTAAAAATAATTCATCGCTCACAACTTTGTTGTGTTTAGCTACCTGCATCGTTCAGGAGATCAATGAACATACCGGGAGCTTGTGGACGTAAGGTCAGTTGGGGATGAGGTTAGCTCGAGCGTCGAATGCGCCCACGGTTGGCGCTCCCTGGGGTGTTGGAAAGCTGTTTACCTTACTGCCCTGAGCCGCGTCTCTACTCTCGCCACTGTTTCCCACTACAGCAAGACGTTCAGAGATATCGTGAAGGGTGTCTTATATCACCGACGCGCCTCCAGGAACGCCCAAATTCGCCGATTTCAATCCAAACTAGCTCGCGTCTCGGCGCGTCTTCCTCTCTCATAGTTACACTTCAGCCTGCCGGGCACAAATGGAGCGTCGATCCGGATTCAGAACGCAATCTTCAGGCATCCAGGCTCTCGTGGAGGCCCTGGTGCCTGCTTGTCGGTCCGACGAAAGTCTGCGACGCGACTTAGTGGACCACTGTCAGGAGCTCCTCAACAAGTTAGTTCCTGCTGGTGCAACGCCTCGTCCTAGTGCTAATCTGTGCTCTCATCAGTAAGAAAGCATCAAGGCGTGAACCAGACATATCGCATTTAAGCAGTATAATCAAACGCCAACGTCTGTCGTTCTTGGCTCGGAGTTATCGAGTAACAAGAGACCTGACTGATACCTAGTAACGCAGGGTTCGAGCTCCTCCTCGTCGGTTCCGGCCCAACGCTTCACAAACTTACTGCAGCGGCTGCTTGACCAGGTTCGTAATCTCAACTATGTGCCTTTGCCCTGTGCTAACTCGACCCTTCACCCAGGATACCGTAACACAAAAACACGATGTCCTCCTCTTCCTTCATTCCCTCCAACAAACCACTTCTTCATCTCCAGTGGAATCAAGACCGAGATCACATTCTCTGCTTCCCTCTTTAACAGTCCCCTCTGTGGCGGTCAATGGCCACAAGACTCCAGCTAGTGCGGTGTCGCCGTCTCCCCTTCCGCCTATAGAGAAGCCGACAATCCCCAAGTCTTCTAAGACGAAGGCGGAGATTCTCAGGGAGTTTCGCGCCAAAACAGGTATGTGGACCGTGTCGGAGGGCTAGAGTTTTGTCTCACAGTCACGAACCAGGACGGCCACACATACCGGAACATGTACTAGTTCGAGATACTTTATACCTTCTTCAAGGCATATCCGGAAACTATGTATTCTTTGAAGAAGCCAACGGAGAGGAGGAAAAGAAAGTGATCTTTAGAGAGTCCTCGGTAAGCCATCGGACTTCTATTACGCAACCGCCTCTAATATGCCTCCTCCAGAAATGGCATATTTCTCCCTCGACCCAAGCTCTCGTCCTTAGGCTCTCTGAACTTGGTCACCTATACAGTCGGGTATCTTCGTTTGTCCGGGACTCTGAAGGCCAGCCTTCAATCGGCCTAATCAAGCAGAGCTTGTGCCACCACCTGCAGAAGCAGCTCACCGAGTACTATCGCATGGTCGCGGTTCTGGAGTCTCAGATGAAGACCAAAGATGACCCGACCCCTGAGGACGCTCCTCAAACAAGTACGGGCTTGACGTTGCGCCGATTGGAAGTGTGGACAGAAGATTGGACACTGAGGATGAGGATGATGAGCGTCAGCGTTGAGGCATGTCGAAGTATGGCCACCTGTTGTCTCTAATAATCTGCCTCCAGCTGACGTATTCCTAGCCAATAACGGCGGTGCCCTAGTAAGCTCCATTCATGAATATACGGACAACGGAGATCCTTTTATTCGCCAGTTTACCGACCAACTCCTTGAAGAGGCAAGCAACCACCGCCTTTCCAGTTCCGTTCCCGACTTCTAACTCAGTTATCACAGGTCTCGAAACCTTTCTTTGCCACTCTGCATCGATGGATTTATTCGGGTGATTTACAAGACCCGTTCCTGGAGTTCTTCGTGGCGGTCGACCCTCAATTAGCCAACCAGAATTACTCAAAGCGCAACTCTTTCGATCCTGAAGATCTACGCGAACGTGAAACAGGAGCGAAGATCTGGAAGAGCAAATACAAGTTCAGGAAAGATATGCTTCCTCGGTTCGTTGAGGAGGAGTTTGGCCGCAAGGTACGTACGAGACAGTCCATCCTGAGACCTCGCGCTAAACAACACGCAGATATTTTCTACCGGTAAAAGCTTGAACTTCATTCGATACAGCTGTCAAGACAGCGAGTGGGTAGCTACAAGGAGTAAGCTCAGCACTACCGGGAAAGGTGAGCTAACCGGATCAAGGGTCACTGCGCGTTTACTTACGCCATCCCTCGCCAGTGCTGAAATACAGCGACATCGCTGGTCTTGAGCGCTCGATCGACTCAGCCTACCAAGTTGCCAGCAAACGACTCTTTGACATGTTCTTCGATAAGTTTAAATTGATGGACCATCTGCTGGCGCTGAAGAGCTATCTGCTCTTGGGACACGGAGATTTTGCCGAGCACTTGATGGAAACTCTTTCGTAAGAAACCCTGGCTCATTCGGCGCACATTTCCATATTCTGAATCCCCTCCCAGTCCCCATCTTGCCAGGCCTGCCAATAATCTGCAGCGTCACAAATTGACGAGCAGTTTAGAAACAGCAATCCGAGCAACCAACGCCCAGTTCGATTCTGTGGATGTCCTTCGACGCCTTGATGCCAGGATGCTGGAGTTCACTCATGGAGAGATCGGCTGGGATGTTTTCACGTTGGAGTACAAAGTGGATTCCCCGGTTGATACCGTGTTGGATCCCGAAGCCATGAGGACATATCTGCGGATATTCAGTCACTTGTGGAGGATGAAGCGAGTTGACATCACTTTGCGCAACAGTTGGATGAAGATCACGAGCGAGTCAAAGTCATTTGCTCGCGTTCCAGGTACTATTCATAACAATTTTAGTGGAGATGTCTCTAACGTGTATGATTTAGGTTTAGGAGCTGACTGGCACCAAGTCCGTATTGCCATGTCCGAGATGATCTTCTTCATTCGACAACTACAGAGCTACACGCACCTGGTTGTGATTGAAGGGTGTTGGAAGGAGCTCCAAGAATTCTTGAAGAAAAAGGAAGGAGATCTCGATTCATTAATTCAAGCCCACCGTGCGTACTTGGAGCGGATGGAAACGAGGTCTATGCTCTTGCGTTCAAGGCAGGGCAAGAGGGTGAGTCTACTAGTCCACATCTCCTTCTCCATGCGGAATTCGAATTATCGGTCGTTCCAGGAGCAATATTTATCCGATGTCAAGGAATGCTTTGATAGAGCGCTCAATTTTGTGGAGGGAGTTGTGAGTTACCGTTTGGCGATGAGAACTCCCTCGCGGCTAATGCACCATGAATCCGGGAAGGATTCGTTTTATAATCATTCTCTCAACGCGGCCGCGAAATTAGACGCAGACAGAGATGAGTATCGGGTGAGCAGTGCTTCTTTGGGCTCGGTGTCTTGGCGCTCATTGCTGTACCCGCGATAGGGCGTTTATACTCGGGAGGGCAGGACAACGCCAGTCGGCCACCATGACGAAGGACTCCCCCGTACCCTCCGGCGGTTAAGGGAATTTAGTATGGAATTCTCTGAACGCGCTTGTAGAGTCGCCATCGGGACGCAGACCCACGAAGATCCGAAGTGCAAGGTTCTGGGCCAGATGCTGGCATTCAGTGACTATTATGCGAACAAAAGACAGCGACTTAGGGAAGAGGAAGCTGCTCAGACTGCTTTATCCATTGCGCCTTCCTCCGTCGTGACACGGGCATGAGGAGGCAGTTTCACCATACCCTGTTATTTGAACCCTTGACTGTATATTTAAAGACTGTAACGTATAACACAACGCATATCCGCGTACTGGCTCATGGTCGAGAGTATCGAATGGCTTGGGGTGAGGTTAAGCGGCGGAAAAGAGCTGCTAGCGTCCTTCCACCCTCCGGTCCCCACTCTCCCGCTGCTATCTCTTCGCAGCACTGATCGAATACCTCTGACCTATTGGCGTTTCAGTACATGAGTTTCGTTAGACTATTGAGAGCTGCGGGTTCTGAAGTCATACGACGTACCTTGAAACCAAATCAAAGTGTTCAACAATGTAGTCTTCAACCATCGAATGAACCTCTTCCCAGAAGCGCGTTGCAAGTAGAAGTGGGAATGACGATCTCGGAGTAATGGTGCTCATCATATGTTCCAACGCGAGCCCTTGTAAGCCCGACAATCCGTAACGATGGGCAACCTGGTAAATCGCAAGAGCCGACGCAGGAGGAAGCTCGGGGGTCGGATGAGAATGAGGGTCAGGTGTTGGTCCCGGGGGAACGCTTGGATTCGCATTCGAAGACGCGTGGACGCTCGGCGGGTATCGAGAGCGTTGAGGAGAAACTGATGACGAAGGCCGCGCAGCCTGTGAGTTTGAGGGTTGAGCGTTAGACGGCGCTAGCGGGGCTCCCTTGTTCGGAGACGCAGGTGCCCCCGGTCGACGAGACACTGGGGGATTCAGGGAGTTGGATGCCGATCTGGACCCAATCATGACACTCGTTCTTCCACCGCGAGAGGACGATGGCCCGCCGCCTCTTGAAGGGCCACCACCTGAAGGATAGGCGACCTGCTTGCCCTTCCCAGCTGAATCTGAAAGAACACCTTCGGGAACGGTTGCTGCTGTGCCCGCGCTTGATGCGCTTCGAACGCTCGTTTCGTGGCCGTGTTCATCGTCTTCATGCTCCGCCGGCCCAGGACTCTCTTCTCCTTGCTGGCGGGGAGACCGAACAGAGAGTAACCGTTCGTTGGACCCATGAATCGTCCTCCAGTCCCATTCCCCTTGCCCTGGACGACCAGTCACTGGGCTCAACGAGTGGACGCTCCAGCCTCCCAAGCCCGTCATCACACCTTTAGGATCGTCCTCTTCTTTGAAGAGGATCCAGTCGGCGTAAACCCACTTGAGGAGCCAATACACAGTGACGAAATCTGCCTCGGTGACGATGATGTCGTGAATCCTGCGCGGAGGATGAACAGCGTCTGAGGGATGGGAATACGTAGTCGTTGTAGACTCAGCGAACGCGGAGGCGAGCATGGTGGCGAAGTAGTCCGACCGGCGTTTGAGGACATCGCTGTGCGCATACAACGTCCTCTTGCGCGCCAGAGTCGATGTGGAGGAAGATGAGGACGAGGAACGCCGGGAATGGTTGTCCAGCCCGTTGTCTTGCGACTCGTACCATTCCAAGGTGACGAACCGAACATCTCCAGTGTCTGAAAAGGTCCATCGTCAGTTCGGGTAGGAAGAATCTAGCCTAGTAACACTAGACATACTGGGATTGTCAAGAGATGCTTCGAGGCCCTCCAGTAAATCCTTTGGGACGTAATACGCTTGAGGGAACTGAGGATAGAATCCCACTGGAGAATGAATCTGGATGCAAAGTACGAAAGAGTCATGGGCCGAGATCCGAGGGTGGGCTAAAAGTGAGGAGAGAGTTGGAAGCTGGCATTCTGGGGAAGATAGGGCAGCATTTAGCCCTTAGCGTTCCGAGATGATAATTTCCCCCCGCACCACTTGTGACTTACCCCAGAACTCATTTCCCTTTCTGAACGCGAATTCTGGTTCCCAATACTCCCAAACCCAATCACTCCTAGCGCCTCTGTCTCCAGCTCGATCCTCCCTTGACTTGATAGCCACCATGATGGCGGAACAGAACTCGTAATCCGAGTGGGCAAAGTCAAGAAACAAGGAGGTGACGTATAGGGATAAGGTGGGTACTTTAGACGTTGCCGAAGCACTCGTCGGGGATATCCCAGCGGTAGGTGTTGGGGAGCGCTGGTCCTCTGGAGACGGAGTTCTGGCGATCTCCACTTTAAACTTGTTCTCTCCATTTTCACCGATCATAGGGCTTTGCTTGAGGACCAGCGGAACACCATCATCATCGACACCAACGTCGCTACCGCTGCTCGAACCCGAAACCTCAGAGGTGATCGACTCGACGTGATCCCGAAGATTAGCGACGTGTTTTATAGTCCACTCAAAGGCCTATTTTTAGTTTGAATGCTGTTAATCCTTTTTGATCTGGGCTTGAATGGTAAAGGTACAGAAGGGCAAAGCGTGACATACGGAAAAGGTCCATTGCCTTGTGGAAGCTTCAGGCATCGACGGAGCTTGAGATTGAGCATATTGACTGTCGTCCACCAAAGCACTTGAATTCGTCCGTGGGGGAGATGGCGTCGGAACCGGGGCGATGATGCTCTGGCTGGAATTTGCGGACCGTCGGCTTGTCCATGGCCATTGAGGTGCGGGGAAAAGATTAGAGGGCCGCGGAGAGCTTGTGGAGGGGGTGTTACCGCGAGAGTAACGTGCGGGGGTATCCGAGGCGAAGTGTGAGCCGCTGGACGAGGAAAACGACATTACGTTTGATGGTTCAAAGTCGTGGTTGCTCTTGCCAACACGCGCGGCTGGATTAATATATCGGTCTCCGCGATATCTCCGTGCCTTCCAGCCGCCTCCAATCTCTAGCATTACCCGATCTCCATTACTTGCTTTCCCTCTCCTGACTGTGGACCTGGACTTGTACTTAGGCTTATAGCCGTGACTTCTGTTTTACCCTCTGAATTTTCCCATCCATCCGATTTCCCTTCCGTCTCCTCCTGGTAGTTACTAGTTGTAAGCGGGGTATCTGGGGTCCTGTCCCCCCGCGCACCTTGACGTTCCTAGGCAGTCTGCTTGCGCGTTATAAATTTAGATAATCATCATCATCACCAATCTCTAGCACTTTATCGAGTCTTCGCTTGGCTTCACTAGGAAATCGAAAGGTTGAAAAATATATATTAACTAATGTTACTTAATAGAACGGTCGAAATGAGTCGAAAGGGACGTGCAAGGACGCACAGACGCTAAAGTTTTCATTGAACGACGTCGAAAGGAAATCCTTCACTCAGATCTGACGCCAAAGCAAAATATCCGAAGTCAGTATGCGCCTGGATAACGCAGGTAGGGGCTCAGGGGGTAGGGGGAGTTTGAGGAATGATTTCAGGATGTGGAGAAAGTGTTGTATACCAATGGGGCCTTGCGACCTTGGCAATAGGTTGAAAGGTTAAAAGGCAATTCGCTCATCATGTATAGCTCAAATAGGGGACTGTGCAGATGGTGGAGGCAATGAAAGTATCAAGTACGCACCAACACGATCTGGTCAGGGTGAGCGAGCATTGATACCACTTCACACTATACGTTGTCCTGTGCGATCTTGTTTAGGAGACCTAAAGCTAAGCAGGATAGTGCTTGCGGGCAAGCTTTGCCATGCCCACTTGTATTTATGCTGGACTCGGATGGTGAAGAGAAAATTGAACCTGTGTGGGCAGGGGTGGGAACGCCGTGACCATTTTGTAATCATTCCGCCAGTGTTGCCACCGAGAACAGCTTTGCCTTCCCCAACTCCCCCACTCCAGACGCTCAAACTCGCTTCTAACCTGTCGGTAAGCACGATATTAGAGCTAGCAGAGATACACGAAGTTTAATGCCTATTCTTAATAAATTGCTTGCTCAAGCCAAGATGACGGAGCGCCGGTCAGCCTCCAACCCATCGTCGTTGCCCGAAAATGTCGATATCCTGTCCTCGCAGCCTTCGCCTACTTTCTATACCCAGGAAATCAGAAGTCGTGCCCCCGTTAAAGGAAACCCTCCTGTGGACCCAACCCACTCGCCTTTCTATAAACACCTATTGCTGCTCGGCTTCGTATGCCCACCGGTCTGGTGGTTTGCAGCCTGTTATAAACGGGACATGGATGACCCATGTAAGCCGCGCTCGGTCTTGCTTGATTGCTTTAACTTATCCTTCTTTCTTTTCAGTCAACGTACTCTTCCGATTTCGTTGCCAGTGTCTCGGCCTCGTCAGTTTCGTTATTGCTGTGGCCTGTATTATTCTCGCTATTGTAACTGTAACTCAAGATTGATCTGTCTATCTAATTGCCTCGTTGGTTCGTCATCTCTCCTTGCTCTCGCTAGTATTCACTGTCTATTTGGAGCCTTTGCCCAAACCCCCCGAAGCCCTTCCGCCCGTTTTGATCAGAAATGGGGTGTGATCATATCACTTCAATGAGCACTATACCGAATGCCTAAAGAAAAAGTGCTCGAATTGTGCATGTCACTCAACCAATAGGGGTAAATGGTATATATTTTAATCGAAACTCGGAGCACCAGGGTGTGTATAACCGTCCGGTTCAAACATACATAGCGAAAGGAAAGTGCATATATACATCTTGCAGGCTTATCGAGGCATGGTATCATGGGTGCGTGATAAACTACATATGCTATCTGTGATTATGTGTTTTGGGGGGGTAAAAGGATGCTGCAGGGAGTAACGAAGCGCCGAACTAGTCTTGAGTCTAAGGACTCTTTTTGCCACTGAGGCTAGGAACGCCACTCGAGCTGGCAGGGCTACCAGCTCCAGCAGGACCGCTACCTTGGCTCGAATTAGCGGCATTTTCGATAGCCATGATACGGAACAGGTTCTCGAGGCCTGCGGCCTCCTGTCTCTGGCGCTCCGCCTCTTCTCGTCTTCTCTCTTCACGTTGCTCGTAGATCCTACGAATGATTGTGACATGTTAGCTGTGACCACGCGAGCGCGGGAAGGAAGCCGACTTACATATGCATCTGCTTCAAACTGTCAAGGGCCACCGAAAGCGCCTGCTTCAAGCCATCTTCGCCTCCAGCAGCCAAATTTGGCAGATCTTGCAATTTGTCCAGCCCTCCCAACGTCTGACCAAACCCGGCTGACCCAGGAGACGAGGATCCGCGCCCTCCGCTATCCGCCGACCCTGCATCCCATCTCGGGCCCAAGAATGGAATCTGGGCCAGCTGCTGCTCGAAACCAGCTGCACGGCGAGCACGCTCAGCCGCTGCAGCGTCCGCTTTCTCCTTTCGGCGCAGCTTGGCGATCTCTGCAAACGATCCTCTCGCGGTCTGTGCGTAAGGCATGTATTTGCCTGGGTTGCGTTGAATCGCGCGAGAGATGAGGATGTGGGTCTTCGGCGAAGGCGAGGTTGAAGGCGCAGCGAGAAGGACCATAGGAGAATCCGTGGTTCGATCGATCTCCTGGAACTATACATGCATTTCGGGAATTAGTATTATTCTCCCCCTTCCAACGCGTGCACTGCGGACAAACTTACGAGGCGAATCATCGTATCCCACTTCTGTTCCCACTTCCGCTTCCGCTTGCTGGGGTTCTGGATGTACCTCGAGTGATACTCCGCATCGAGCTCGTCCTCTGAGCTTTCGTCGAGCCAAACGTCGTCGTCGTCATCCTCCTCTTCCTCGGTTTCCGAAACCACCGCGGGTCCGCTTGCAACCGGAGGCTTGCGAGTCGACTCGCCCTTCTTCGTATCGTCGGTATCGCTCTCTTCCGAGCTTGTATCCTTTGGCACGGTGCTCTCCACTCTGGGGAACTCCTCGGCGGGGGGAGGCGTCGGAGGCTTTTGGATCGATTCCTTCAGCTTGCTGGACGTCTTGGGTACGGACGAGCTAGCTCCGCCCTTGGACGTTCCTGATCCAGCACCTCGGAGCTGACGCTTGCTCTTCTTCTTGTGCAACCGACGCTGGCCAAGGGGAGCGGGTCCAAGGTCCAACGGGATATGGCTAGGGCTACTAACCAAGCTCTGTGGAGGAGGGAAGCGAGGAAGGAATGGGTTGTGCATCATCGGACTCGACAAGTACGACGAGAGCGCTGAAGGAATGTAGCGATCAGGAATCATTGATGGATCTAACACCCCTCCGGGGCCATAACCGTTGCCGTAAGCAGGAACGTTGCCGAACCCGTGGCCGTTGCTCGCTTGGGTATTCTTGCCATCGTTTTCACGGTTTGCGTTCAAGCCATTTCGCTGATCGCCGCCAAACCCTTGTTGGTTAGTGCTCTGGGGCGAAGCGTACGACTGAGGTGTTGGAGGTATGGGTGCGTCTGGACGATTGGAATACATCTTCCTTTGCCATTCCACGAAGTCCGCATAGCTGATCTGCTCTGGACCTTCCCAAGGCTGAGAGGATTGAGAAGAGTCGTAGTTGTAGCTGCCTCCACTGTCACCCCCCGACGCTCCAGCATAGCCTCCGTGACCGAGCTTACTTGAAGAGCCATTAGTGGTATTGTTCAGTGGAGGAGCGGGATACGGCGACTCGGGTTTTCCGGTCAGCGCAGCAGCAGCGCCACCAAGACTCGTGAATCCATCTCTTGCCCCATAGTTGTTGAACGTCGCCAACGGGCCACGTGGTGCTGGCATGCCGCCCATCTGCATTGCGAATAGAGCGTGCTGGAGGCTTCCTCCGTAGCTCGCGTACGGATCGACGGGGGTGTACGGCTGAGCCTGTGGCATGCGATTATGAGAACCCAATCGTCCGAAATTGTTGTTGGAGTAGGTGTATCCATGATCCGCAGGGAGTGCGACATTGGGGGACTTTGGTGTGAAAGAGTCCGATGAAGGCTCTGCTGGGTCCATTTCGTCTTCGGGCGCATGGCGGTTACCAGCATCGGGATTAATTCGCAGAGGAACGGGTGGAGACGGAGTGGACGAGCCTCGCCTTGGACTATTGTCCCTGAGCACAGCAGGCTGTCCGGCCTGGACCGATTGGGGTGAATAGAGGGGGATGGGTGGGTGCTGAACTGGAGGGGCAGGCGGAGGAGATGGAGCCCGAACTTGTTCCGGCGCTCGTTCCCGACTTTGACTAACCCAACGAGCCGGAGGAGGCTGAGACGAAGAAGCCTGAGGACGTGCAGCTGGCATTTGCTGCGGCACCGCGACTACTTCATCGTCTTCAAACTCATCAACGACAGGGAAGCTCCTGGTCGGTTGGCCACGAATGTGCGATCCGGGTCCCGAGATAGCACTCGCCGGCTGGTTAGGAAACAATCCAGGCCTCGGCACGGCTTGAGTTTGCACTTGGGGCTGGGGAGGTTGCACCTGAGGTTGAGGCGGAGGCATGGAGGTAGGCGCCTGATTCGGAACTGACCGGATGTGGATAGGAGGTGGAGAGTCTTGCTGGTCTCGGCGATATGAGTCGATGCTTGTGCGATTGCGTGGATCAGGTTGCGGTTGATTGGAGTAGTGTTGCTGGGGTGATTTGTGCTGTACATCGTCATCGTCTTGGTCGTACTCGAAGGGTAGGGCACTGTAGCTAGACGACTCGCTTAGGTATGACGTGGCTCCTTGGATGCTCTCCATCCCTGTGTGATATGGTGGCGATGACGTAGAACTTGTCGTAGATGGGTTCCTAGATCCAGGCGGGCTCGTCGTGTTGTTTCGTTGGTAGCTGTTGACGTTTGGCGGTGTTCCGCCCAGCGGACGCACTCCTGCGGCGACAGCGGAGGCAGCAGGATTCTCCGTGTTCGCACGTGGAAGAATTGGAGGAGGCGGATTCACATTGGGTGCAATCAAACCTTGCAAAGATGGAGGCGTCCCACGGACCGGACCCGCTGGTTGGGCCGGTTGCTGGGGCGGCGAACTTTGTAAGGCTGCCTGACGTACGGCTTGCATCATCACTGGGCTCGACGACTGGGTCGGACCTCGGGCTCTCGGACGGTTTGCGTTCACCGCTCCAGGTCGAACGCCGTTTCCACCACCTTGAAGGAGCTGGGCTGTCGGGGACGTTCTCTGAGCCATGGCATCTGCCAAGGTTCCGCCTCCTCCTCGGGCACTCCAGTCTCCGTTGGTACGGGGTGGGGTATGTTGTAAAACTTCATCCCGCTCTTGTATCGGAGGGCCAGGTGGAGACTGTATTTGCTGGTTCTTGGGCTGCAGTGGAGGGATCAGGACGTCGGAATCTGGCGGAACCCAACTGTCGCTAATTAGGCGAGGACCGGCAGTCGCCGTGGCGTTGAGAGACGGTGGAGGTACTCGATTCTGCGTCCAGCCATAGGTGCCCCCCGTGGTGGGCATCTGCTGTGGAGATTGTTGGAGGAGGGGTTGAGACGATGGCGAAAAGTTGGACGAGGCTTGCGGTGGAGAAGCAGTATGTGATGGAGAAGGTGGATGGAACTCTGGTGTGGACGGTGCCACTTCTTGCGAGAGAGAAGAGGGACCAATAGGACCGCTACCGCCAGACGATTGACGTATTTGAGATCCTCGTTTGGAACCTGGTTGCGAGGCTGAAGCGGCAGCTGCTGTTGCCACCATGCTATTTGGGACGGCAGCGAGAGGAGGAGACGATTGAACCTCGTTGGTTGTCGGATGGATGGAGAGGCCCAAAGCCTCTGCAGCCATGGGCTGGAATTGTGCTACATCAAAGACAGATGAAAAGAGGTTAGCTCGGATTCGAAGGGGGAGGAGCCGACGCGTAAGCCGTCACAGCGGGGGCGATCCGCGGTACTCACCCCCCTTTCTGTTCCTGGGTGGAGATGCCATATCTCTAAGGTCGTGAAGCAGTCGTACTAAGGACTTCGTGGCAAGGTGTTGTTGATTGAATGAAGTGCTATTGTGGATGGAATCAGGTGGCTCTTGGTGGATGCGATTGAAAGATGAAGCGGCGCCTTGTCGTTGAGTTTTCTCCCGATGCAGTCTCGTCAAGCGTGTCGTAGGCGTTTTTCTGCTCTAGATTCTTAGTAAGTCGTCGTCGGTAGGAGCACTGCCAGAGAGCCCAAATTTCAATTGGAACTGGAGTCCAGCGACGAAGAACGATGATGCCGAGTCTCGGTGCACTCACAGAAGAGAGATCCCGGGAAGTAAGATTAGCGTGCGCGCTGGCCGGTGAACTAGTGGGGTGGTTGAAGAAGGAAAGCCTCGCTCTCTGGGAGCATGCACAGTCAACGAGGCCAACAAAGGCGTGAGGATAGGTCAAGGGGTAACCGAACCCTGCACATGCAACGAGGCAGCTTGACCAACACGTGTTACGTCTTCCCCATTTCTCCGGAGTCCTGAGCCAGCCATAATCGCTGATGCTGGAGCGATCGCGTCGGGTCGGTGGCGAGCGCTGGCCTCTGAGCGCTGGCCTTAGGTACCAGAGCCTGGGTCGAGATAAGCGTAGTCTGTTACCAACGGCCAATTTCAAATCAGGTAACGGGTTCCCAGGCCAGTCGGTAAGTCACCGTCGTCTCCGCTGACATCATCGCCCGACGCTCCCGATGCAGAACACTACGAAACGGACAAATGGCATATGCAACGTCTCTAAATAGAAATATCAAACAGTATTACTCGTATGTTCTTGGTTCCTCAGGTGGTTGAGTGACCGGAGGAGATCCACTGCCGAGGGTCGCGCCGCAGGGTCCTGGTTCCAACAGCTGCTCAGGAGAGCCCAAAGTTGGGGATAACTGGTGAAAAGCGTGGATGGGTAGTCCTCCGGTACTGGTACCAAGGTAGTGCGGATTAGGTTGAGTAGCCGGGGCACGTTTGTATGCTGGGGATACGGTTGTGCTTTGGCAGGGTCAGGGCTCGAATTTTTAGAAGAGAAGAGAGTCTGCTTACCTCCCGAGGCAATTTCGAGGAATGTCATGGCCCATGACCAAATATCCGCACCTATGGTAATATCCTCGTCTCGCATGACCTCCGGAGGCTGATACCGGAGGCTCGCCAAATCGCAGCTACTCTGAGATGTTGGCCCGACGCGTTCATTCGAATCTAGGGCTTTCGCCAGGGTGAAATCTCCCAGTTTGGCATGACCACCTTCGTCAATGAGGACATTTGAAGGCTCCACGTCCGCGTGTAAGAATCCCCGACCATGCAAGTATTGGAGGCCTTGAGCAATTTCGATAGCCTTGCACCTTTGGGATGAGCACTTCGCCCCGGCAACGTAAGAAACAACTCACAATTTGTAATTTGTGCTCATCCGACACATTTTCCTTTGCCAAGTACTTCCTTGCGTCTTGATTTTCAAGCCATGGGGTGACGAGACAGCTGAGGTTCCCACATCGTTCAGTGAGCTGATTTGGAAGTAGAATGGAACGCAAAAGACCCACATATCACGACCAATATAACACCAACCGTACAAAGTGAGGATGTTGGGATGAATCAACTTCCTCCAGATGTCTACTTGGCGTTCAAACCGCTACCCCAGGGCCCTTTCAGCCTTCAGGTCAGAGTATCCGCACCTAGGTTGGAATGCTCACCTCCATGTCT
Source organism: Tulasnella sp. UAMH 9824 (assembly GCA_019633595.1). Taxonomy (NCBI): domain Eukaryota; kingdom Fungi; phylum Basidiomycota; class Agaricomycetes; order Cantharellales; family Tulasnellaceae; genus Tulasnella; species Tulasnella sp. UAMH 9824. The sequence continues at coordinate 67,938 of WSUI01000050.1, forward strand.
TTGATTTGATCTCCTGGCCTTTTGAAACCTCTATAAAATTTGAGTGTGACGATCTCATGACCCAATCGAAGTCCCTTCCAAATGTCGCAGCGTGGGCCGGCCCATAACAGGGAATCCTTGACGCATTCGAGTTGGAGCTCCGGCGGTAGAGCGCCGACTTTTCCCAAATCTATTTCATCTCTACGTAGCTGCAGCAGGAAATTGCTCGCTCTGGCTCTTTCTAGGCTTTGCAAAGGCGAAACTCGCATGATCTGCATTTGAACGTTAGAATGGGACCGTACAGCCCACGGTCCTACACCGCAACCAACTCACGTCCAGAAGCTCTGCCTGAGCTTGACGCATAATTGCATTGTCCTGAAGTATCTTGTCAAGTTTATTCGTGTCTTCTTCGCGACCTTTCTGTAGGGCGAGGACCACCTTGTTAATTTGAAGTGCCGCGGCGACCTGAAAGGTTGTAGCGGGTCGATCAGCTCGGGGTTTCAACGTATCATGAAAGTCCCAACGTACCCCGAGTAGGTTCAGACACTCCGACATACTTTCGCTATGCTTCTGAATGGAATCTTCGATTTCATGTCGGCGGTAGAACTACCAGGGTATGAATATGAGTATTCTGAACGTATAAATCGGCGAAACTGACGCTTTGGTGATACTTGTAACTGCTCCAGAGATCGACATCTTGCTTTATGTTCTCAAGCGTCCTGACTCACAAATCAATCTTCAAGAAAATCGCTATCCATATACACAAACGTACGAGAGGGCATTCTGAATGGTTTTATCCAGTTTGGTTGGTTCGGCTGTTGGTGCATTGTCTCGAATAGTTTCCATCATCACCACAGCAGCATCCCCAAGGCGTGTGCATTTCCCTCTGTAGCAAGCGGTGTTAGAAGAAAGTAACGTAATAAAATTAAAATATATTCACCTATTGATCTTTACGTTCTTGGCTGACTTGTAAATCTAGAGGAGTTCCAAGGTTATGGGGGCTAGGTCCATGTCTCAAGTTGGGGGTCTCTCACCTTCTCTATAATAAGAACACCTGCCCCTAAACCTGGCACGGGGCCAAGGCTAGCCGCAAATTTGGCTAAATCGAACACAGTTTCACTCGATACTAGCTTGGGAGCCATGGAAGAGTGGTCTTGTGGTGTAGGAGTTTTAGAGACGACGGTATTTATAGCTCGAGTCCGCTCCTCATCCGCCTTTCTTTCCCAGATCTTCTGGTAAACTGCGCGCTTGAAACCGTACACATCTTCACGAAGAGTCACATCAAAGCCACCGTAGGTATTCTCGAAGCGAAATCGCTTTGTTGCTCTTTTGGGCCGTTTTGGCCTTAGTCTCGCGATTATGAACACGCGCTACAAGGAGCGCTGATTCCTTGGCCTTTCTTTGACGCTATCCCTAGGCCTCCAGGAAGCCCAGAAACCAAGGGATAGTTGATAAGTAGATCGAGATACACACCAGTTGCGAGGAACGAACAATAACGTTACATGAATGGAGTATAAGTACAAGCATGCCGGATATCTCAACAAGGGTCAAGTCGGAGAGAAAAACAACACGACAATCGCACTGATTACATGCTCAAACCCATCGCGCTCCTCGGACTCCCGGGGGCGACAGGATACCCTGGCGTCATACTCCGCCTCGAAGGCCCATCTTCCCTCATAGGAGAAAATACCAAAAGCTCATGAGCCATTGGACTCATCGGTAACGTGGATGCAGCCGACAAAGGGACGTTCTGGCCAGGCGGAGAAGAAGTCGGGCTTCGGCTGCTTGGTGGGCTTGGTGGGAGCCGGATTCGCCAGGGACTCATCTGCGGTGGGGCGACGTGTCGTTGCGGCGTGCCGACCGTGTCGATGGTTATGCGGCGAGTCCTTCGAACCGGGGAGGTCGGTTCTGGTATAGAAGTGGAAGCAGCCTGTGCGGCGCATCCCGCCTCGACCGCATCCCGCCACTTGCTGTTGAGCATAGGATGGCCACGGACCATCGATTCGACGAGCTCATTTTCCATGCCCCCTCGTAACCTTTCTACAGTCTCGTCGTCGGGGAAAGGAGCTGCCCGTCCCAGTGAGATTGGCGTTTCAGGAGCCCCTTGGATTTCGGTTAATTGGGTTCGGAAGATTCGCATAACTAGGGAAATCGACAAGCTCAGTCGAAATTCTAGAACACCGCTATATCAAGTCTCATACCTTGCTGTTCCGTAGCAACCGCAGTCTGGAAGACTTTCTGCATGGCTCCGATCAACATCTTCTCGTTGTTCTCTGTTGCCGGCCACAACACGGGCATTACTCGTGCGATTGCGATGGATAGCGCGATGTTGACTTGTCGAAGGAACGAAACGATTTGATAAGGCAGCCATTGAGGGAAGATCCATCGCAGAACGGTGACAGGCCAGGGGAATGCCTGGGACGCCGACCTGACTGGAAACATCCCTGGTGCAACAGTATTGGGGACCGGTTGGAGGTATAAATTAAGTTCACAAGCGAGGAGGTAGAAGAATAAGAGATAGCGCCACTGCATTAAATCATCGTTAGCGAAAGAACGGTTCACAAATTGAGAGCAAGTACACCTACAATGGCACCTGAATCCGTCTCACCCAATACGCCGTACACCACCATAAAGAAAAGCGAGACCACATAGAATGCAACAATTTGCAAGAGCCCCGCATGCATATACTCGTCTTCGGTAATGACGCGTTCGAAGTCGAACGACGCAGGGCCAAATCTATGTCAGGGATTGTATAAGCTCAGCTCCACGGTTCAAGGAGGCCTATCGGGTCTCTAGGTACCCCTCACCTATCATAAGCGAATCGCTTGACCGGATTCCTCAAAGCATCGTACGCGTCCCGAACTCTTGCAAACAACTCGGTCCCCGCAACACCAACCTTATCAGGGTGATTCTTCCTCGCGAAATTCCTAAAGGCCGCTTTGAGCTGATTATCGTCCGCGTCGAGCTTGACGCCCAACAGTTGGTAGTAATTCGGAGGTTCGGCTTGAGCGGCAGTAAACAGGTTATAGCCGAGATACGAGAGAATGACGAAGGCGTAGGTCCGACGCCAGACGCGCACGTATTCTTCCGTACCGACTTGCGGTGCTGGCCGTCGAAGGATGTTCCCATAGAGTATGTTCATACATATTCGGGTCGCGTGTTGGGGGATGTACGCCCAACCGACGTAGCGGAAGACGAGTTCGGATGTTCCACCGATGTCAAACATCCTAGATCAATTATAAGTTGTCAGCATCGACCATCGCGGATGGATTTCGAAGCAGCGCGCAGCCAAAATCAGGGAGGATGTTTGATCTCATGCACTCGAGCACCTATACGACAACTCCTGCAACGCTCATATCTCTCTGCCTCGAACCAGCTTCTCATCGCCCGGCAACGACCCCATACCAAACCCGACTCAAAGAGCGGGCCACTCCTTCAGAGCGAACCCACCGATAATGAAATAACGCCAACAACAATTCCCTCCGAAGTGTATCCCCTTAACCACATGGCCAGCCGACGATGCTAGGTCTGTCCACTTGGCGTAAGCGGCATAGGAGTGTAGTAAGTTCCTATGTGGGTAGTTGAACGACGCTGCCTTTACAGCGATGGTCGGTACGTTCGGATCGAGCTACCAAGAAGGCGGCCCGCTCCTGTGACCATCCTGTCATCTCCAAAAGCCTCGCGGCTTTCGGATTTTTAAAAGCGTCTTTGATCTGTACGTCCCGCCTTACAGCTCTCTCTCGAAGATGTGGGGAAACTCGAAAGCGCCGCCGCCGAGTGAAAGCCGAGTATTTGGACGCTCAGGGGTTCGCGAGTGAAACGGACGTGTAAAGGAATCCGGAAGTCGGCCGTTTGGTGTGGCAAACGAGCGTGCATGGTAAAGAGCGAGAGAGTAGAGGAGCGAAGGGGTTCGAAAGGTTTGGTTCGAGCTCGACCCTTTTACTACGACATCATGTGAAGGCTGCGTGCTGCTTGGATGGGGCAAAATGGTGTGGAGCGACTCACAGACGGCGACGATACTGGAAGAACAGACATCATACGATGATTTTGTAAGCACCAGGAAGGGTTAGACACGTAGGGTAAAGCACTTACTTAGTATGTGATGAGTTGGGACGAGGTGGGATTAAGGGACCTCTTGCTGAAGTAGGGAGCCGTTCGAATGAGACTTGCAACGACAGCGACTCCAGGACCAGTGACTTGTGGAGACAAGTCTTTCCAAGCGGTTGATAGTGTACAAGTTGAGCGTCAAGAATGCCCCAGCTGAAGACCTGAAAGACTGCAAGAGACAAGATGCAAGACGATGGAGCAAAGGTTGGACGTTGAACCGATTACCCCACCCTGACAAAGCATAAACCTCCCACGCCTAAATCAGGATACCCCGGCATGCACAAACATACCGCCGACCGCTGCCAGCCACCCTGAACACACGCCGTGGCCTAGCATCTCTCACGTCTGCTTCAAAAACCACCTCAAGTCGAATTAAAAAGCGACTAGAGACTGCCCATTCGTTGAAGCTTTTGCGCAATTAGGCTTTCACCAAGCGCTGAAAAAGAAGATCCGAGCTAGCAAAAATCACAAAAATCTCCGTTTGAAATGACCAGCGTACTTCCTCCCTTGGCTCAAGCAGTCTCCGGCGGACTCGGGTAAGCATCTCCATTATTTACTGGCTCGTTTGACTATAAACTCATAGGTGTTGAAACCATTCTAGATCTGTCGTTGCTAATACCGGGTCATACCCACTCGACGTCATATCCACTCGGTTGCAAACCCAAAGGACATCGAGCGATCCAAAGGCAAAGAGTACGAACCTTCTCAAAATATCATTCACGAAGGCTTATCTAACCGTCTGCAACTAGAGCTGAAACCACTAGACGTTGTGAAGGATATCATTCGCCGCCAGGGTTGGAGCGGCTTTTACGCCGGCTTCGCCAGCGATTCTCTCGCGACTCTGATATCAAAGTCAGGAAAATGATATTTTCTGTAGTGGGAGAGACTATGGCTGACATCTCCATGCGGTCAGCTTCATTTATTTCTACGCCTATTCGTTTATCCGGGGCAAACTCGTAGCTCGGAAAGAAGAGATCGCGCTCCGACTGGAGCAACTCCCCTCCCCAACACCATTCCCGTATCCACCTAAGGACCGCCTTCCTGTGGTACTTGGTATCAGAGAGGAACTTGGCGCCGGCTTTGGTGCCGGCGTCATCAGTCGGTTGGCATCAACGCCACTCAGCATCATAACCGTCCGGCTCCAAGTTGAACAGGAGAAGGCAGAGGGCGAAGATTCTGTCGAAGAGAAGCCTGGAATAACGTCTGTGGTGAAGCGACTGTACCACGAGGAAGGGCTGCTTGGATTCTGGAAAGGTGCCGGCAGAACTGGTCAGCCCTCAGGTCCAAAGAACGTGCTAACATGGTTCCGCATAGGATTCCAATCTACGATACTTCTCTGCTCGAACCCGGCGATTACCTTGTTCCTCTATCAATTGTTCAGACGGGTGTTTCTACGAGGAGCCAACAAGGCAATCCCGACCCCTCGACAAGCATTTGTCGGCGCTGCACTCTCCAACTCTATCGGTACGCCTATCTCTCTTTGCCAAAACAGAACCTGACTCTTTTTAACCTGTGTGATGTTATTCCCACCCCCTGTAGCTATCACACTTCTTTATCCTCTAATCCTCATCAAAGCTAGGCTCCAATCCGCTCGCTCCAACCGCGGCCCAACGACGATTACCGCCGTTATCGACGACGTGATTGGGCACAAGGGACTTTCGGGCCTCTATGACGGTCTGCAAGTGCAGCTGGTGAAATGCGCCTTAAGCCAAGGGTTAACCATGATGTTAAAGCAGAGGTAAAGTCGAGGGAGCATCACACCCGGTACATAGCATGCTAATTAGCATTCCGTCGCCTCGTAGGATTGAAGGTCTGATTATTGCTCTTTACCTTATGTACCGCCAAAAGTCTGTAACCCAGTGAGGGACGGCGGAAAGGACTTTGTTACCGGACCCATTTCAAAATGCATCATACAGCACAGCACACCTTCATATTTCATTCGTTACGTATATAGTATAGTGACCCTAATGGCAATAGCTTTTCGTTCGGAATGAGTCGAGACGTGCCAATTTAGTGGTTGTGTGATAGCGAGCATCTGCCTGCCCAGAGGAAAAGTCTAGGGTTAGGGTTAAGCCTACTAATAAAAATAAAATTAAGACGCGCCCAATGGGGCTCCAAAAATTCCCAAGCACCGAAGTGCGAGGAGGTTTAGGAAGGTAGTTTGCAATCAGCAATAGGTTGGACCTCAGTATGAACTTCACTGGTACCAACGCGAACCCGAGCACAGGGATAAGGAACAAGTCTATTGCTGGGTGCGCGGGTTTATATACTCGCGGAGAGGTCCCCGGAATGTGGTCTGTGCGCGGACTCACACCACACAATCACACACCGTGGTTGCAAAACGCCACAAACAAACGGAACAAAATGACTATAACGATATTATGACTTCAAAACCATCCATGACACAAATCATCGGGGCTATGTCGACATGCACCGAATCGCTTCCTTCCGAGCCCACTCGCCGACATTTCCTGGCCGCCCCCTTCCGCTGAACGACGTCGTCGAGTGCCAGGCGAGGAGACGACTCGTCAACGCGTCCCAAACGCTTCTCTTTGTCGACGGTAATACCATGCTTAATTGCCAAAGGGCCTGAACGGTGGTTCCCCATAGCATTTGCGAATGACCATCATCCAGGTCGCCTCCGCTGGAGGCTGTGACAGGAAGTGCAGTGAACGGAGCCGAGGGACCGCTGTTACGAGACTCCGACAAGGTCGAATCAACAACCTTCACCTCGGGCTCCATTGCTGCCAGCCAAACCGCAGCAGCTTCTAGATGATGCGAGAGGGCGGGAGCATCCGAGGGTTGGGTAGACGCAAGGCGAAGCAGGCAACGAGAAACCACCGCGAGCAGCTGTATCGACCCTGATCCGTACGTCCGTCAATATGTCGAGCCCTGAATAGAAGGTAGCAAAACACACCTTTTCGTTTCATCAACACCTCCAAGTTATGGCTAACGCTTGTTCGCCATCCTCCTGCGGTGTTCGAGTCCAGCTTTTCATGATCCGACATGGTCAAAATATTCTCGATGATCATCGCCCATGGCAAATCTTCGCCGTCAAGAATACTCCAACGCTGGTTCTCCATCCAATTCAGTAAACTGTTCCGGAGTACCAAGGATAGGACCGCATCTGAGTTAGCTGTAAATCGCAAGAACACCTTCGAGCGGAAGTTTAAGGTTAGCATGAAGTATTTCAGCACGCTAGAACCAAACTCCATACCTCGAGGATTCCGAGGCGCAAGGCAGGGTCATGAGGCGATTCTTGGAAAATAGTCGCCAACAGATCCCACGCATGTCTTTTCCTTAAGACAGCCCAATCCCTCGATCCACGCATGCTATCCCGCAAGTACGAGACCATCCACGTCCGGTGCTGCTTCCAATCTTCGCTGCCCTTGAACAGCATCTCAAAGATGAGTGGTACGTCGTTTGGGTTGAACGTCGGGCGTTGGAGAAGGAAGCGCATCGCGACAGGGTAAAAGAACGTCGCAGGGTAGAAAATGCAGTGCAAGGTATGGGCAAAGAGTAGACTCGTGCACGTTGGTAATCTTGGAGGAGCGGCTTGTGGCTTCGCTGGGTCTGGTGGAGGGATGAAGTATCGGAGCCTGTTCAAAACAAAGATCGTCTGGTCCCGCTCATGAAAGGTCGCCTTCTGCAAAAGGGCGTGTCAGCCGCAGTCGCTACTCAACCTAGGCTCAAAGCTCACCTGCAAGGCACGCCAAACTAAGCCAAGAACGCTGGTAGCCATTCTCCGCATATCACCTTCCCGTGATGACATCCCGGCCACGACAACCGAAAGGACGTTCGTCCGGAACAGCTCCACCCACGAAATCCCGGTCTTGATCGAGCCTTCATTCACGCAAGCTGCTAGCAGAAGCATGACAAACACCGGGTCGTACGATTCCCCGTCGCAGTCTCGATACTCGCGGACTTGGTCGACGGCTATGGAGCGAGATTGGGGGAAGTTGAGGAAGGTCCTTTCCATCTTCAGAGAATCGAGAGATGTCGCAGCCTCAAAGGCAGAGCTCGATACGCTTCCTGCCTTTGCGGACCACCGGGAGAGGAGCGACGAAGCTGAAACTCGGCGATGACGCTCGGAGAGCTGGAATACGGAAAGCATGCGACGATCAGCTAGGGATTGCGTTCCGGTGTACAAGGACACTAGGGCCGCGACGCTATTCGGCTGGCAGGTGGTGTTGGGATGGGCTTTGAAAAGTGCTTCTAGAAGAGCGATGAGGGCTTCTCGAGCGGCTGGCAGCGTCGTCTGACGAACGTGGAGCTGGAACTGAGGGTGCTGAACAATGGACTGGATCAACCTATTTGTATTAGGAGGCTTTGACGTGCGTCAGTTTGATGCCCAGGAGGAATAGCACTATCCAGATACCTTTAGCATGACATTGCGAGCCAGCTCTGATGCCAACTGCATCGGTTCAGCTCGGTCAAGTCGGTGTTGCACGGCAGCTGTAAGGACCGGTTCGGCGAGATAGGGCTTGATTTCCGTTGCATGGGAGAGCAATCCGCCTGGAACTAATGTCAGTACATCACGGGAGATTTATCGTAGCCAACCGTCTCTCACCAAGGATCCCGAGAGACTTGAGAAGAGCGGGTTTATCCGTCTTGTCTTCAGCGAACCGTCGTACAACCCACTTGAGGGCCAATTCAACTGCTGCATCAAAAGGTCCCTCCGAGACTGCCCATCTTGGGTACTCTTTTGCGAGTCTCTCCAGGAACACTAGTGCTTCGCGTTCAAGAACTGCCGCGGGGTTTGTTGACTCTATCACCGCAGTCAGCGCTCTCCTGAAGTCCTTGGCTTGGTCAGGGAACAGATGGATAAGCGACACCATGCAATTCGAGCCGAGTGTCTTCGTCCTTCCAGGAGTGGCAGCATTGAATAAGTCCTTGGCAAATGAGCTGAAATGCGCTGCAACCGATTTCGCGCCGGTCTCCAGAGCTGGATGAAGGGTCCCTTCTGTAGCGCCTGTAGCGTCTAGAAAGGCTGACACGACCGGCACAGCCTCCTTGAGCAGGCACTCGCAGTCCGACGCCAACCATTCGGCGAACTTGAGGCGGGCTTCAGAGCTCCTGTACATCAATGCCGTTGCCGCGACGATGCTGGATTTGCTCCATTCTCCCTTCCCTATGACGCCCTCAAACAAATCCAGAGTAACGCCGTCGGGTGACGACCCTCGCCAGTGTGATGAAGCCTTGGATGCGATCTTTTCCGCGTCGGTGTGCTCGCTCGCCGACGTAGTAAGGTCTATTCCAACAGGGAGTATGCTCTCCATGACGAAACGGACGGCTTCCGAGATCAAAGCGGAGGGTCTGGAAGCGTCGACGCTTAACAGGACCAATGCTTTCATCCGTGTAGCCAGAGCCTCGTATACCGAATTAGGTGGGAGCTTCATAATGGTGTAGAGGACGTTTTCCAGTAACGGCATCATTTCTGGAGTGTCTTGGCTTCCCTGGTTGAAGGATGTCAAAGTGATATCGAGGCAGCTCAGGAGATGATCGTTTGACATGAACGGAACCCATTGAATAACGTGAGGAATAACGGGAGACTGATTGCATAGGCATCAGCATGGCATTGATCTCAGTTGGAAAGCATACATACATGGGTTTGAGCGGGAGCGCCGGAGATAATGGATGACCAGTAAGCACAGATGCTTTGAACCAAGTCTTTGTCTTCGGTGGATGATTCGGAGAGGAGGCCTCTAACGTTGGCGGCAAGGTCTGGGTAACCAAGTCCCTTGAGTAACTGCCCCGCTTGTTAATTACGATAAGATGCTTACTGAGGTACAGCTCGCCCTGCAGGGAGCAGATCTCCCGAACAAATTCGGTAGCAAACAGGTGATGAACCGCCGGGCTTGCGACGTCTCTTGGGAGTTCACCCAATGCGATATTCAGTATGCGGAGTGCGTAAGATGCGCTGGACTCTGATAATGAAATTTGCCTAGAGACGTCCGCTTGAACTCGTAACGAAATAAGATTCGCGTTTCGCTTTGCGCTCGCCGCCGATCGCTTTGCCTCTGCATGGAAGATGGAGGCCAGAGTCCGAATGTTCTTGTTCGATTTGAAAACCTCCATCGTGGCCTGAAGGAATGCGTAGTGGAAAGGAACACTATTGAGAAGAGGTCAGTCCAACCGGTCCTCCAGATGCGCGTTACAGAATCTCTTCACCTCTTTCTCGCGACATCACCAACCTCATCATCGTACCCCAACAAAGCCCATAGGATTTCTGGAGAGGAGAGGTTGAGCACAAGCTCATGTATGGCTTCGGTGCTTCCGGGAAGGGAGGCAAGGGTGCTGGCCATAAGCGTGACCACATCCTCGCTTTCAACGCTCGTGTCGAGCCGTAGACGATCGATGAAGACGGCAGTCTGATATTGCCATGACGCTGGATACAATCCGGGTCAGTAACTCTTGTCAATGCGTGGACTCGACCGATACTCACAACTTTGGGTTGAGCTAGCATTCATAAACTCCTTCAACACGCTGGCATTAAACACAGCGGGAGTCTCTCCCATCGGATCATAATCGAACTCCAAGCAGTGTCGAAGGATTTTCAACTCTCTTTGAACGGCGTTGAAAACCACCCCCTTGAGACCTTCAACCTCTGCATACCCCTCCAAGACCCCGGCCAAATGCCGAACATACCGTAAATCCGGCTGTTTACCCAATAAGGATAGGATGAACCTCCTCAGGAACGCAAAGATTGCCAGGACATCCGACGACCAATTATCCTTCTCCTTAGAAGCTCTGTACTTCAACTCCTCCATAATAGTGAAGAAGAGAGGACTGGGCACTGCCGCTGGAGTATACACGGCCCTCGACTCCTCGGACCCTTCGAGTTGCGAGATAATACCCAGTCCTTCTTCCAAATACCGATACGGAGTTTTCAAACACCTTGACAAGCATGCGTCGAAGAACGCCAAAAACCCGTCCACTTCATTTGAAAGTGCCGTGCCGTCTGGTGCGGTGGTTCCCGGCTTTCTCATGGCTCGAGGGAAGGACGAAAGCCATACTTGAATCTCTTCGGGATCGTGTTCGAAGATGAGACTTCTGGAGAAGAACGATTGCAAGAGGGAGGACCCAGCGTTCCGAATCGCAGCATGAGGTGTCGTCATCTGCTTGTGCAAGACGTGATATAGCGCCGTTCTGGTACCTGGTAACGAAAAGCGGTTGGAGGATGAGCGTGCCGATTCAATCGAATCGCTGGTTGCGTTGGTACAACCTACCGATCTTGACCGACCAGTCGTACGATTCCATCTCTTCCAAAAGACGCAACCCATGGAGCTGACTTACGGTCCTCAAAGGCGGCTGCATTCCTTGCGTGCCGCCCTTTTGACTTTGGTCCCCTTCCAAAAGCGGAGCGATGATGTTTCTCACCCCGACGTAGGATTCCGCAACCGCCTGGGGGAGGTACTTGTGGTAGTACAACATCAATCGCGACGCGACTTCGTGCACAATAGTGGAGGGTGCGGCGGTGGTAGAGCTTGTCACCCCGTCTGCACGATTGGGGTCAATAGTGGATGGCTTGGCCTTTCCTTTCTGTTTCTTGTTCTTTCCTCCTTCAGCGCTCTCCCCCGTCTTTCTCCCACCTCCTTCTAAATCCAGCATCCTCGCAACCTCGGTAAGCTCCGGGATCCTGCCGCTCACGTCCTTGAGCAGCTCCTTCCTCCCCACAGCCCAAATCCCTACGGATTCCTCCTCCTCAAGAGCCTCTGACGCCCGTTGCATCTCTTCCGCGATCTCACCGGCTTTCTTGATCGAGTGCGCGAGGAGAGACGCCGTGAGGTGTCGAACGACCGCGGAGGGTGATCTCAGTCCCTTGATCAGAGCGGCTTTGGAGAGGGTGACGGGTAATATGGAGTCAAGGATGGCTTGGATTGGTGGTGGTGAGTGGACATATGGTAGGGGAGCTGCTGAAGACGAAGCTGAGCGGGCCGTGGTGGAGCGGAAAGACCAGACGGGACTAGGTAACGCGACGACTTTCGTTGCAAGAGCGATGTTGGTAATCCAGCGAGATGAAAGCCGTGGTTCCAATGTCATGCTGCTCGTCTGCCAGAATCTAAAATACGTTAAAGAAACAACGCGGGAGCAGGTTAGTAACTTCTGCCGTTCTTCGGATGAACGTGAACGTGAATGGATTCAACGCTTACCCTGGAATCAACTCTGGAGCCGCTTCTAGAATCTTCAATGCCAGCTCTTGCTGCCTTGGGTCGTCATTAGCCTTTAGCGTCTTGATGAATGCAGGGAGGACCCGGTTGTAGAGATTATGTTCCTGCCGCCGATTTGAATGGTGGTCGTCTTGCGCAGCAAGGTGATGATGGCGGGTGTCAAAGTTTCGAGGGTACCATCCCCGGCTCTTGAAGCAGACGCCACTTCCAGGTCGGGTACACAACGCCAAGAGGAAGTGATGCGCGATATCAGCGATCGACGGCTCGCCTTTGGGTCCTTCCTCTTCGTATCGGCCATATAGTTTCGATATCTGTGTCCAGATGTCAGCTTTAGTTCGACATGCCTTTCTTGAGGCACTCACGCTGGTTAAAACCTGGTCACCAAACGCAGCGATCTTCGTCCCGAAAGGTATCCTCGTATCACCCCAGATGCCCTCCCAGCTGACGTCTAGGATCCTCCGAGCCAGGGCGTAAGAGTCTTTCCCGATATCTCGGAAGATGCTGGAGAAGGCGTCTCCTTTGTCCAACAACGAGAGCTTGATCGAGGTGTGAGTTGAAGGGTGGATGAACGAGAGGATAAGAAGGACTAGAGTCGTTCGAATGTCTGGTAGCAGAGGAGTAGAATTAAGTACCAATGCAGTACGTTTGCGCAGGCGTGAGCTCACCTGAGGGGTTGGCCAAGCCGTGGCCTTCCGCGTTCGCGTCCTTGCGGCGCATGGAGAGCATCGGCCACAATGCCTAGAGAAAGAAGCGACATAAGCCAATCGATTTAATAAAGCGGACAGATTCGGCTAACGCTGTGGGCCCAGGGGAAAACGTCGAAGATCTCCTTCCTGAACTGCCCATTGTTGAAATCTGAAACCGCTCCGAATAAACGACAGGCCCAGAAACACAGGTTCTTTTCTTTAGAGCCAAAATAGGAAGTGAGGCGGTGAATGTTAGGCGAAAGCAAGAGGGATTTAATGATGGGCGAGCCGGAGGGGTGGGTTTCTTGGTCCAGGTTGAGAAGGAACAGGACTCTGACCAGGACAGATATTGGAGCAGAGGCCTCTCTCTGATAAAATAAGTCAGATAATAGGAGTAATTGGCATGTTATAGGAGTGCTTACGGGTGTACATCTCGCCCATATGTCGAATACTTCCGGTAGCCCCGGGGAAGCTTGGCTCCAGGCCGCTGCAAGGAGCACCCGAGAATCTTCGAGGGGCAATGGGTGTTCGTCCTCTCTCACCACGAGTCTTTGGGCCAGAGTGTAAAGGGCTTCAAAAATAAACAAAATAGTTCAACAGACGTCCCGATTTTCGTGGGCAATGGCACCGTACCCGAGGTAACGTTCTGAGGATTGGAGGCCGAGAGACTAGCCTTGATGGTTCTCAGCTCCTTTGCGATGGCCGGTGAGACTTCGTTTGAAGAACGGTCGTATTTTGCACGTTTTCGAGGACCATCAGCCGCCCCATCGTCGGTCCTGGAGAGCACCATGTCGGAGTAGCAGGACCAAGAGAAGGAAAATTGAAGCGCCCATTGAGATCACGTGCTCTCGCTGAGGTCAGCACTCGTAATGAGAGTGCACGTGACCGGTATGTCATCTTGTTCCGGCGGTTCCAGCGTCCCCCTCCCCCTTCCCGCTCGCGGAACACCTTCTCCCTGCCCATGGATCTCGAACGCCGCCACCGCAGTAGGGAAACGTCAGGTACACTCACTCCGGCCCGCACAGACGAAGAAGCCTAGAACTCCGTGGCGCCTGTTTAACCGGCTAGACTCAAGACACCCGTCAAACGATCAAACTTTGGCAGCACCTGCAGCCACAGCAGCGAATCACGACCGGTAGATATATGTGGGAACCCCTTGGCACGCCAGAAATACCGCAGCTCCTTATCTGTGAGGGATGACGAGAAGAGCAGAAGACATGGAACCGTATGGAGCGAATGCCGGCAGATGTGTCTCACTCGATAACCGGAAGGTATCCACTCTCCCACATGGCAAGGCCCGAATCTCGTTACGGCAGCTCATCGTTCTCCAAGTGCCCATCGATGCTTATGACGATGTGGTTCGTGCCATACTTATTCCCCCTCTTCCTCCTTCTCATCGTTTGCTTCCAATCGTCATAGGCAAGGGGATGTCATCCGCACTCTCAACACCTCCCGAACACGGGCTCAAGCATCATGACGCCGCCGAGGACAAGCTCGCTAGTATGGGCTACGTGTAAGTCAGATACCCTGCAGCAAATGCAGATTACCACTAACCAGTGGGGTAAAGCCAGGAGCTGCCGCGGTCTTTGTCGATGATAACCGTGTTGGGCTGTGAGTTCGTTCCCGCTCGCCTAGAATTTCCCAAGCACAAATTTAACGTTCCGTTGTTAGTATCATTCGCCATTATGGCCGTTCCGTTCGGGCTGTCTACAACAATGGCTATTGGTCTAACGGACGGTGGTCCGGTAACGGTCCTCTGGGGGTGAGTGCGCCAAACAGCGTTGCTCCCCGTGCACTCATCCCGCATTCCAAACAGGTGGTGCATAGTCTCCCTCATCTCACTCGCCATCGCTGCATCCCTCGCCGAAATCTGCTCCGTATTCCCTACCTCAGGCGGAGTCTATTACTGGTCTCACCTCCTCTCAAAACCCCACTACGCTCCCATCGCAAGTTGGATCACCGGCTGGCTCGGGTTGGTCGGCAATTGGACCGTCACGCTCTCCATCAACTTTTCGTTCGCTCTCCTCATCCTGAGCGCCATCAGCCTTTGGAACGAGGACTTTGTCGCGACGGCTTGGCAGACGGTCTTGTGCTTCTGGGCAGTGATGCTTGTTTGTACGGCTATCAACATCTGGGGGAATAAGTGGTTGGATAAGGTTGGGAGATGATAATAAGAGCAGAACATGAAACTGATGTGAAGCTCGCACTTTCACCCTCCTACACAGCTCAACACCATCTGCATTTACTGGACAGCGGCTTCCGTGTTAATCATCCTCGTCACGGTCCTCGCCAAGTCCCCATCATCGGCAAAACGTTCCGGAAAGTTTGTCTTCAGCGAATACGACGCGAGCGCCTCGGGATGGCCAACCGGATGGGCATTTTTCGTCGGGTTGCTTCAAGCAGCGTATACTTTGACCGGCTACGGAATGGTCGCTGCCATGTGCGAGGAAGTCCAGAACCCGGATCGAGAGGTGCCAAAAGCTATGGTGCTTAGCGTTGCAGCCGCTGCTGTTACGGTACGTTAAATGCTAAACACCCGCTTCTTTGGAAGTCCGGGCACTCACTTTGAATCCTGATCGTGTAGGGGATAGTGTACCTCATTCCGATCCTTTTCGTACTTCCCGACATCGCAATCCTCCTCGCCGCACCGCTGGGCCAACCCATTCCTGTCCTCTTCAAAGAGGTCACGGGCAGTCCCGGAGGAGGGTTCGGGCTTTTATTCCTAATTTTGGGAATCGCGTTGTTCGCTGGTGTGGGGAGCTTAACAGCCTCTTGTGAGTCCGACCTTTCCTTTGGGGACTTCATTCAGTCAGTTGGCTTATCCCAGTGTCTCAATTTCAGGTCGATGCACCTGGGCGTTCTCTCGAGACGGTGCCATTCCTTTCTCGCGCGTCTGGAGCAAAGTCAACAAGCGATACGACGTCCCAGTTAATGCGCTACTTTTGTCAACTGCGGTTATTTGCCTTCTCGGGCTCATCTATCTTGGATCCTCGGCGGGTACGCTACCGACTCTTCACCAACTTCTGACACAGACCACTAAATTATAGGAATGGATATACAGCTTTCAATGCCTTCACCGGCGTCGCAACGATCTGTTTGTCTGTTTCTTACGGAATCCCGATTCTGGTTTCACTCTTGCGAGGGAGGAAGCTTGTCCGAAACGCGACTTTCAGCTTGGTGCGGTCTTCTCTGGATGGACCACGAATGAAGACGATAGCTAACATGTTTGCTCTTGAACAAAGGGTCGGTTCGGAGTGATAATCAACGTCATTACTGTTCTTTGGATCAGCTTCGCCATCGTCTTGTTCACGATGCCGACGGCTATTCCCGTCACTCCGGTCACCATGAGTAAGCTCGCACTTTCTTCCCGTCGCAACGCAGCTACAAAACTTATGATTCCTCCACAGACTACGCTTCCGTCGTCTTCGCCGGCTTTACTCTCATCTCGGCTATCTGGTACGCTCTTTGGGGACGAACGAATTACCGCGGTCCCAAAGTCAGCATCGCGGATATGGGGCTCGCTATGGACTCGGACGAGGGAGTGGTGAAGAAGGTCGAAACAGTTTCCCCGACGCCCGAAAAGCGGGACTCGGGAATGAAGGAGAAGCAGTGATGGCAGTGAATAAGAGACGTGGATGACTTTTCGACGAATAATTCTTTCTTTGGGCTCTGCCTTGCGATGTATTTGTACTCATTCGATATCTTTCCCCTTTGACATGTAATCGAGATTCTACTTAATCAGACTGGCTCGAACAGGTGGCGTAATCAGAGATATCCTCCTCTATCAGAGGAGGTGGAGGGTCCGCCGGATTTCCCTAAGGAACCATGCGGGGTGATTAACTCTAGCTTTGAAGTTTGGAAAGCGACACTCACGACTCGGATGACGTTCGAGAGAGTTGGCTTTATGGAACCTCTGCCATTTATTGCGAATTTTATTTCCCGACAAAGCGTCTGAAGCTCTTCCAGCTGAGTTTGCTCGTTCTCCTTTGGTTGAATGGTGATGAGACGTTTTTCGAGATCAAGAATTTTGATAAACACGCTCTCGTCAAATATGTCGATCCTCCGCTCCAAGCCATCAGAAACCAATTTCAGAAACTCTACGAGCTTCTCCCATACTAATCTTTCAGGACCCCTAGATTCCAGAATAAACGATATTAGCTATACTGAAAGGTACATGCCAACCCGAAGTGCAGATACGCACTCAGTAGTGAACCACGCATGTCGCAAAGCGCCGCCGACGACCTCAACGCAATGGGTTAAATTATCCCTGAGTGGGATTACTTCCTGCTCGGATAAGGTTGACTGCCAGGCGAGAGGGATGAAAAAATTGGATAGGTCTATTGCGATGATCGCGAAAGCTCTTGGGGCTTCCCGCGCCTCTTCGATGGTTTCGAGGTCGAACAACGCCCAAGCCCGTTGCAACAAAAAGACGTAAATGTCGTTGGGGGGTCGGATGGCTGTATCAAGTTCAAACGTTGCAAAAACGTCCCTGATCAATTCCACATTAGGCGGGCCCGGGATATCTATCACGACACCGAACGGCGAATACGGCCGGCGAAGCGTACCCGTGTGTCGTCTCCATCCGCAATACTCATTAACCACATCGCACATCGCTCGCAAGCTCCATTTTAGGTACACCTCCTTCTGGCCCAAAGAGATAGGTATATCATATTCTTCGAGTTGGACTCCCACGAATCCTACGATAGCCCAAGCTAGCAGATGTACCGCGAGCTGTGCAGTCCTCCGGTCTTTCCGTGCAGGCTCATCGAACAGGATAGCATGATCTTCGAACCATCGATTGAATCTGGGTATGAGCTCAACACGAGGACTGCGTAGGAGAAGGCCAACTAATTGTTTGCACAACATTCGCGTGGAAGGCT
>WSUI01000500.1:1791-24804 GCA_019633595.1 Tulasnella sp. UAMH 9824
GCCAACAAGCAGGACTTGCCCAACGCCATGAACGCCGCCGAAATCACTGATAAGCTTGGCCTGCATGGCTTGAGGCAGCGTACTTGGTACATCCAAGCTGCCTGCGCAACGAGCGGTGACGGTTTGTACGAAGGCCTTGAATGGGTATGCGAATTCTTTCCCGTACGAAACCCATGTGGGATCCACGAATGCTGACAAATAATTTGTTTCTACAGTTGAGCACCAACCTCAAGAGGCGAGGAAGCAGCAACTAGTGTAGCGTGACGGGTCATGTTGTCGTTATAATCTTTTCCCTACTCTCGTAGACTCATAATTTATGCAACATATAACGACCCGGATCGATCATTCGTTTCATGCGAACCAGCTAGCAGTAAACTGCCGCTAATATGGGGTTACCTGCTTCAAGTCAGCCTGCCCTACTTCTTACCTCCTAGACGGTCCCCTTGCCGCGCTGTGCTCAGGCTCGATCCAGATATGCTTATTCGAGTCAGCGCTAAGTCGCAATCTACGTCACGCAACCCTTAAGACAGCTCGTCTTACGTTCAGGAAAGCACCGCCACGAGAACGGTGATTTTCACTGGCGGCTCCTTCGACGTGTGGGCATGACACTGGCTTTCGTCCGAAGCGAGGTCGAGGGCCATTGGGTCGACACGGGAAGCAAATGCCATTTACAGTATAGCGGTCTTGTTAAGTCGTCCGCTGTGCAGTTCCACTCGGCCTTGCCGTACCGGCTCCGAGAGCAAGAGCAGCGTTTAAACTCAATTGCGAGTTTCCAATGCATGCCGCATGCAGGATGTAGATGCACGGAACGACTCAGCAGTCCCATTGACTTGATTTTTGATTTGCAAAGGCCCCTAACTCGCGAGATACTCCAAATTTCCGACTTCCTAACTGTCTGTTGTACATCTACGGCAACTTTATACACTAAGGTGTCCCGCTAGCAACAGCTCGCTTGCGTTGCCACAGATATACTACATAGAGGTGTGCCAACAATGACCATCCTTCGATCGAGCTGTCCAGATGATCCCGGGAACAGTTAGGTGTGAGCTGAAGGCAGAAATAATGTCTAACGTCGAAAATGATTGAAAATATCCGTTGGTAGCAAGGGTCGCGCCACGCTGAGCGCGTACCAGAGTGGTTCCGATTAGAATATCTAATACCAAACATCAATCAACTAGAATTCTTATGCACGGCCACTCTTTGTGACTAATAGAGCATGATGAAAGCACATTTAGGTGGTGAGGCGTGATTGAGCAGATTTATTGACATCGCGGACATCATGGGGGTAAAGGGACCACGCGACAAAAGACAGAAATACGCCTGATCGAGGAATAAAAATAAATTACATGATTTACCACTAACTACTACAGACGCACAAAAAAGGCAAAAACTCGAAAAGCCTCCCGGAAGTCCCCTGAAAGACAACTCCTCGCCTTGCAGCTGTGCTGTCGCTTGCTTGGTCGATTCCTGAACGAGTACGTGTCGGTTTATGGGAGGCACTTTTTTTGGCTTTAGCGTTGGCGTCCGAGTGCAGCGCCCTGAATTAAAGATCCTGAAATCCCTGGCTCGCCGACGTGTCCGTGACTCCGGTGCTAACCTAAAGTGCTGCGTCTGTACAGCTGCGACCTAGAGCGGAGGGTCTCATGAGTCGGTTCAGGAATGCCACGTACAAACCACGTCAAAGTGCAGCAAGGGGCTCTGCAATGCTCGTATAAAAGGGGTGGAGCCTCCACCGTCACCAAACAAACTCAGACAAGCGAATTCTAAGGTTGACCGAGTCTCTCACCGCGGTTCCCTGGCCTAGTATACCTCCAAACCTCAACAAAGTCTCTCTCCCACCACTCCTCACCGTTATCCTCCTTTTCACGACTACTTTTCACGATGGGCATGTCAATCTCGAAGCTCTTCGCCGGCCTTTTCGGCAAGGCGGAGATGCGTGAGTCTCTTACTCCACGTCGACGATCGACACGACGCTGATCGCCCCTCTTTCCCTTCTTCAACCCCGATGGACGTTCTCCAGGTATCTTGATGGTCGGTCTCGATGCCGCTGGTAAGACCACCATCTTGTACAAGCTCAAGCTCGGCGAAATCGTCACCACTATCCCAACTATCGGTGAGTGTCCTTTGCAGTTGCGTGACCACTACGCCTTTTCCTCATTAACGCACCGATCTATCTCCTCTGCCTCGATCGCATACTACAGGATTCAATGTCGAGACTGTAGAATACAAGAACATCTCATTCACCGTTTGGGACGTTGGAGGACAGGACAAGATCCGACCATTGTGGAGGCATTGTAAGTGCGGCTCCTTCTCTGTTTCAATCGATCCGATTTCGTCGCGAAATCCGATCTTTTCATCCAATTTCGCGTACACTTTACTGCGTACGCGGTCTGCACCGCCTACTGGACATTCTCAGTGGAAGATCCTAGGCGTTTTATTACTCGACTTTTATTCGATCCCTGCGTCATCCTCGATATTGGTGCTAATAGCTTCTCCCCACCCCTTTATATACAGACTTCCAAAATACCCAGGGCATTATTTTCGTCGTCGATTCCAACGATCGAGAACGTGTCTCTGAAGCCCGCGAAGAACTCCAGCGCATGTTGAACGAGGATGAGCTCCGGGACGCTCTCCTCCTCGTCTTTGCCAACAAGCAGGACTTGCCCAACGCCATGAACGCCGCCGAAATCACTGATAAGCTTGGTCTGCATGGCTTGAGGCAGCGTACTTGGTACATCCAAGCTGCCTGCGCAACGAGCGGTGACGGGCTGTACGAAGGTCTCGAATGGGTATGGATGCCTCTCTCGCGCAAGACTTGTGGGATCCAGGAGCGCTAACAATACTTTACGTTCTACAGTTGAGCACCAACCTCAAGAAGCGACCATAGTGGCCATGATATTACTTTTTCCCTACTCTCTACTTCCGTGATTTATACATGAATGCAACGATCTGGTTTCGAATATTATTTTCACGTGGATCAGTCGGCAATAAATCGTCACTCATATAGCACTCTTTACTTCAAGTTAGTGGGACATTGTCTCCACGGGGTTCGGAGATGCTCCGGATGATCTCTCAACGACATCGAGCCTTGAGCGCCCTCGTGGTTCAGCTTTTCTCGTCACTGCGAAATACCATATCGGGCGATCTTGGTGAGAAAGCCTCGCTAGCAATGAATAGCACCGCCTCCGTTCATTACGTTTTGAAGCCCGCCAAGTCCCCATTTGGGCGATCCGACGCTGCCAGATCGTCATTAAGATATGGGCAAAATGCATACGATCGACCGCTTAAAGCCATTTTCACAAGGGTAACCTCGCGACGGTCTGAGCTTCCAGCCGTCTTTTCTCCCCTCTTTCCTGATCCGCACGAACGCGAGATGATCCCCCATATCGAGCCAGCTTGTCCAGCAAGCAAGATAATCGCCGAGGATTCACGTGGCTGTAATTGGCTTTGCGTAGTGCGGGTGTGGCGAACCCTGGCACGTCGTCTTTCAGAACGACTGCTGAAGTCTGAAGGTGGAAAAAAGAGTTTTCAGCGTAAAGGGCATTTTCGGTACTAATTGAATGATAGAAAAAGGAAAATGCCATACCTCTCGCAATTCCGAGAAAACTGTTGTTAGATGCTCTTTACCTAACCTCTTGAATTCGTCTTCGAGGAAGTCGATGTCGGTCAGGAGGTTTTGGATACCGGCCTCGCTGATGACAGGTACATCTGGCCCGACGAGGAGGTTCTTTCGGAGACCAACGTCCGCTTGGCGTTAGCCTAGATTCCCGTAATCGAGAGTTAAAAAGCTTGCGTACCAGAAGGATGTTTGCAATATGCGACAAGGCGCCTTTGTACACGTCCTCCTTCACTTCCGAGCGAACGGCAAGAGTGTCGACCACGGTCGTCAGATAGTTCACCATGTCGAACAAATAGACACTTGGAGTTCCGTCGCTTTCTTTCGGAGTCCAATCGTACTCGCCCATGTCCATCGAGTCGTTCAGCTTGTCGTTCACGACAGCTGTGAGGTGGGAGATGCTCTTCGACCGTAAAATTGTGAATGCGTTTGACGACTGAAGACGGATCGTCCCTCCGCGCTGGGTGGAACTAAAAGCAGTGCGTCAACGATATATCCCGTCCCTCCGATTATAGCTGGGTATCTTAAGATCCCACAGCTTACCGAAGTTTCATAAGTTGTTCCTCCAGCACAGTACACGCAGCTTGAAAGTGTTCGACATTCGTGATGAGTTGGGCGATTTGGGATATGTTGCGAGCGCTTGTGAGCCGAGTGGTCATGTTTTCGCTGACGTGCCTCGTCAGAAGCTGGTCTAAAGCCTGCATGACGCCACACGACATTAATAAATGTCTCCCTAATCGGCGATAAACCGTTACCTTGCTCAACAGCTCGTCAATATCTCGGTGGTGATGAGAAACCCCTTCGACGAAGGAGTAGAACTTGTCGACGAATTGACGTATCTGCGAAGGACAGACGATGTAGCACAGTAGTTAATGGACGGGGAAACAGCCTCCAACTCACACATGAGCACGTCAGGTAAAATACGGGCGACCAGGGCAGCGAGACTGGCGGGGACGACTTCAGCAGCTCCTCCGCCTGACCCTTTCGGAGCCAACAGGAGCCCACGATCTTCTCTAAATCTGCGACCGATTCGACATACATCGGTAATTGGTCGTCTTCCGTCACCGCCTATATGCGTAAAAAGGGTTGAGAAATAGACGATGCAAGAAAGGTTCGACTGTCGCAGACCTTCTTGAGCTCAGCGCTAATGGTCCGCTGCAACAAGTCCGCATAGCTTTCGAATAAGATCATTATGAGCGACCGTAACTGTTCGGTTTCGTAGGAGTAGCCCTTATGAAGATAGGTCCGAATCGTCATCGACAAAGCATACTAAGTTGGACGACGACAGACGACCTACCTCCAATGTTTGGATGAAACTCAAAATGACATCTTTGCAACCAAGGAAAGTATCCACGTCTCCTTCGTTCTTTAAAATCGCCTGGACTACTTGAACCAGCCTCGTTACGACGACGTCCCAAAGTTCTTCCACCTCTCGTTGAGATCGGAAAGAGCGTGTGGTCCGGAGAACATGATTCTCGATGATGAAGAAGCCAATGATGTCTTCGGTTAGAGGAAGAAGGGTTGTAGCAAGGCTGAGGGACGAAGATGCACCAGACATCCTGTCTGATAGGATCAGGGAGGCTTGTGCCTTAATGCCCGGTGCATCAGCGCCACTTGTGTAATGCAAGGGTCGCCAGGACTCACTTTGCGATCCGCTTGGTAGCTCCGTTGAAGTTCCTCGACAGCGTCCAGCGCCGTATAGATGTGGATACATTGATACAATGGCTTAAAGTCGACCTTTAGCTGGTCGTTGTCCAAAACATTATCTGTCACGGAATGCGGATTGGCATGACGCTTCGAAACAGCCCTACAGCAAAAGGGACTTACACTCGACTTTCTCATTGGTTACCAGTTCTACCGCACTCCCAACGTGACTGAGCTTCAATAGAGGTTCCTTCTCTCGCTTCGCTTTCCATCTTCTTGTCCGAGTCCTCATAGCCTCCAGCGCTAGCTTTCCCACTTGGTTGCTAGTATTTCGGATTTCCAATAGCCATGACTTAGTTGAAGCAGTCACTGCATCTTTGACCTGAGCTCGGAGTGACGGTAGTGAAGAAAGGAGGTAGATAAAGAATGGGGATTGCGATAAGGAGGACTGGGGGAGAGATTCAATATCCTCGAGGGACTGTCATGGGGTGATGTTAGAATGGCTGGCAGCGATCCGCTACGGTATGTTACGCTGTACCTTGAGGGCACTCCAATATCTTCCTTCTTTGATCATATCTCCAACTCGGTTCACTAAATCCAGCACCCTTAGACACGCTTGTAATGTATCAATGGTTTCATCGAGGTTGGCAGCCGTTTTCTTATTTTGGAGTAAAGACTTTTTCTTGGCGGCGAAAGACGACCCTACCGCCGAGACGGACGAGTCGAGTGTCTGAATGCGTTCGCGAAGGTTTTCGGTGTAGGACCTAACAGTCAAAAGTGTCGAGACGGATGACACGAAGTCCTATCGAGGTCGTTTGTTCGGTAACCAATTCCATTTGAAGAATGTAGGGGTACTCACGGGGTAGTTGTTCCCGCATATCGTTTCAATCTCTTTCTCTTTCGATTCTACTAGGCCGCTCGCCGTCCGCAAGAAGGCTTCTACCTGATGGCTGTCATAGACGGTCTTGATAAGAGGTGCAAGGGACTCAAGATTCTCCGTTGGGGAGGATGGGTCCAACAAATGGATCTGAGGAAATTCATGTACACATTATGGCTCGAGGTGTAGGGGTAGCCGCAAGTGAGCTGACCTGCTGGAGTTGGGCATCAATGTCTGCCTGTGTGAACTGTGGTCGCCGTGGAGGCATTTGCGGGCCCGAATAGTTATTTCCCCGTTCTTATCGTGGCTGGCGTCCTCGGCTTCTGATAAGACGGGCTTCAGGGTATGTTGGGAGGTGCAAAGGCAAATGGAAGAAGCCGAAGTCCATTCCAATCACCGTCAAACAGGCACAAGACCAGGCGATGAAAACCCATCTCCCCCTCATGCTCCCCCTCTTTTCCTCTCACCACACTCTCTAAATTCAACTCGGACGAGCTCCTAAGCCGTTCAGCTACACTCCTTTGTCTCAATCTCAGCATCATCCAAGCGTCTTCTCGACAAAACAACTCGGCTCTGCCAACCGGGGGCTGTTCGCTTGAAACGGGTGACTCTTATCATGGACCCAGAGGTTATAGGAGTGTCAGACGGACAGGAAATATTGAAGACTCCGGACGTCGAAACAACTCTTGACGGGTCTACAGCTGTTCAACCATCCGATTCTCTCGAGTATCCACGGCGCACGAGCCATCCTGCTGATCCCTTGGTACGTGGTCTATTGAGATATTACCTTCCTCTCTAGGCTGAATCACTCACGCTTGACTTATAGAACTGGCCTCGTTGGAAAAAGCTCTCAGTTCTCATGTAAGTTGTGGGCGATCATACACGTTGGTGACGTCGGTGTTCAAAATGTTTCCCCGTAGCCACGTCTCAGCCTTTTATTTTCTATTCACATTTCTCACAACAGGCAAGTATCTATCTATTCCGTGCAGCCATGTCTTTCCTGACATTCTCCGCCGCCTTTAGTGACCGGTATGTCGTTCAGATTACCGCTCCTTGGGGATCGCGAAAGTTGACGTCTGTCATCCCTAGTCCCCACCTTCGCCTCTCTTCAAATTATCTGTAAGAACCTACGAGTTATCTATAATATTCCGCTCCTAACTTATACTTCTACTAGTCAATGCTACTTACGCGCAGATCAACTACACTGTTGCTGTCCCAGCGTTGGCACTTGGTCTTAGTCCTTTCATGTGGTCACCTCTCGCGGATATCTATGGCCGCCGAACAGTCATGATCATCGGTTGCCTTGTCGCATTCATCTCGACAATCGGCTCAGCCGTAGCCAAGACCTACGGTGGATACATGGCTGCCCGCTTTTTCCAGGGCTGGGGTGTTGGACCTGCTTCGTCGGTCGGTCTTCAAATGCTTCAAGACATCTACTTCGAACATGAGAGAGGTCAAAAAGTGGGCATATGGACATTGGCCATCGACACTGGTAATTCATTTTCTCCGCATTTCCACGGTGGTTACTAAGGTGTCACCTGCAGGCTTGCTCTTCGGACCGTTGATAGGGGGCTTTGCGGCTTTGGTATCCACTGAATTCGTTGCCTGGCTCACCGCTATCTTCTTTGGGGTCTTGCTCCTCTCCATGGTCATTTGGCTTCCGGAGACGGCCTTCCCCAGACGCGAGGTGGTAGAAAATGGCCCTCCAAAGCAAGATTCGGATACACCCACTTCTTCAATCGTCCGCTCACCCCCTTTCATCAATTTTCTCCCGATACCAGGTCTTCGCCACCCGAAGCCATGGGACACGGCTGTGCGGTTTATTCGGATGTTCGCCTATCCGAATGTTGCAATCAGCATCATGTAAGACGGGTTTGCTAGCGGAGCAAATAGCTTACTCACCCTATCCTATTTGTCAAAGATTCTATTGCTGGACGTGGTACTGGGTACAGTCCATTGATTTTCGCTTGCAGTCTTCTGGTGCTAATATTTTGCATTCCTTAGTTCATCCTCTGCGTCATCACCATGATCCCTGCTGCGTACCCAACATATAGCCCTCAACACCAAGGATTGCTGTTCCTTGGCCTCATTATCGGCACAATCATCGCAGAGGTCTTCTTCTCTGGAACGCTTTCTGATCGACTCGTCGCCTACATCTCTCGAACCCGAAACAGGCCTCGAAGCCCCGAAATGAGGTTGTGGTTATTCTGGCCCGCGGCCGTACTTACGGCTCTAGGTTTGGTGCTCTTTGGCGTAGCCATACAGTACAACTGGCACTGGGCGGTCGCTCAAATCGCTATGGGGATTTTCGGGTTCGGCGTTCAAGTGGGGAACACGACGACGATGGCTTATGCCGTGGATTGTCATCCAGACCATGCCATGGACGTGACGGTATTCTATTCCTTCCATCTTAACTTAAGTGCATTTGCCAGTCCATTTTTCATTGTTCCGTGGGTAGCATTATCTGGGTGGGCATGGTGTTTTGGAGCTCAGGCATTGATCGTACTCATCTGCGCGGTTCTCGCCGTCGGTTGCCTCCAGTTATTTGGGGAGACGATGCGGATACGGAGGGGACCTCTTCCATGGTTACCTGCCACTTGATATCTGTAGACCCTTTCACCGAATACTTATAATAGACGTCATTGCACCAGGTTGTACGAGTGGATTAACAGAGAATTAAGTTGCAGAAGGGATAAATACACGAAGGCAATATATAAAGGACTGGCTATGTAAGTCCTCAGGATGAGCTTATTCGACGTCATCTTCGCTGCTTCCCTTGGGGGCCCCAACACGATACTCAGGACCGTCAGTTCCTGTCTCGTAGCGAGCGACACTGGCTTCAGCCTTAGCACCCTCGCCCTCGACCTGAACGTCGTCCTTGGGAGCCTCGGTGGCCTCTGGAGCAGCAACGGGAGCCTCCTTGATGCACCGCTCGCAGTTGCAGGCGAATCGCCAACCTCGAGCAAGCGCTTGACGGCGGTTTCGTCGGGCAGTGATGACATCTTCACCCTCAGCGGCGTCAACCTTGACGTAGGGCAAGGTAAGCTCGTCGCCTTTCTTAAGATCCTTAGTAGCGACGAGGTGAAGCTCGTTGGTTCCGCTTGGGAAGGTTGCTCGGACAGAGGGATCGCAAGAATGTGACATCTAAAAATAGAGGTGGATCAGTGGGGAACGAGGGAAATGTGGGGATGTGATCGCCTTACGTATGAGGATACAAGGTACAGGCCCGATCCAACCTGGCGATCAGTGCCGACGGAGGTCCTCGTCCACTCCCTGTCCTCTGGTCTTTGCTTGGGCTCAGGCTATTCCAGACAACTGCGTAAGCAAGCATCCTACAAGATAGCAATAAAGCCTCATACCTTATTGTCCCGACCAGCGTCGAAAGTGACGCCAACGCCATTGTAAGCCATCTTGCCCAACAACAATCCGTAGCGCTCATCCTTCAAGAACTCCTCGAGGCCATCCGCCGAGAGCTTAAGAACCTCCGAGAGGAGTTCCTTTTGCTCGCCCCATTGATCTTCGCTGAACTCCAGGTAACGCAGTCGCTCGACGTGGTCGTACAGAGAGTACTCGTTACCGGACGACAAACCGGCTGCGGGAGCTGCAAGCTTCTTCGTCTCTTCTGCAACCATCCGTGCAAGGAATCGAGCCACCAGTAAGATGCCTGACTTGCCGTTCTCCCGGAAGTAATTCGCAAGCTTCTCTTGAGAGGCCTTTCGGGCTTCTTGTTTGGCTTCATCAGGAGGAGCGTTGTTTAGGCTTTGGAGAACACCGGTTAATGTAGAGCCGAAGAGCAGCATATGATGCTGGCTTGAAGCCGTATCCCGGCATTCAGTTGAGCAGTACACTGAACCCAATGCATCTGGAGATTCAGGCTTGACGGGTTCTGCTGGGGCTTCGATGTGGCGGAAGCATTGAGAACAATAGGTGCCTTGGCCCTAATAAGATGGTGTATCGTTAGCCAGGTTGGCTGGAGAGTAGGGAGATCGTGCTTACTTCCAAGTCCGAGTCGAGGACACCAACAATCGGGGTTTCCTGGAAAATCAATGTTAAAGAGGACGGTCTTGCTTTGTACAGCTGAGGGGGTCTTTACCTTATAGATTGTTTCGCCAGCGGCAAAGTCTTTGCTAGCCTTGAGAACGTTTTTCCTGACTGGCTGGTTCGCCGGACCTCCCTGACCGCCGATGACGGTTATGGGCTCAACAGAGACGTTGTAGGATGAATCTGGGAACTGATCGTAGTAACCTTAAGGGACACCGGGGTTTAAGTACACGATTCATTGTCACAGCCCGTTCCCTGCTCACCTTCGGCCCTTTGTTTGACCTAGAGATTGTCGAGTTCCGTAGAAAAACGCACATGCCCAGAAAAACAGAGTGTATTAGATCCCATGATGCAAACTGGAAATGCAGAAGTAGAAAGCAGAAATATGCAAGTGTCCGGAGAAATTCTATGTGTTTTTTGGACGAGGGAACGCGACCCTGCGAACTTTATAGAGGGGGTTCCGCCGACTCCGAAGGAGTGGGTACGAGTTCGGCAGTTGAGCCATGATCGGTCAGAGTATCCCACTCTTGGGACGAGGTCTCCGACGGCGGGCCGGACCGCGTGGGCTTTGTGGACTCGTCCTCATCTCCGGAGCCAACATCCTTCTTCGAGGGTTCACTTGTTGCAGTCTCTTCCGGGGGAGCTGGCTTGGCCTCTGCAGCGGTGGTGGAAGGCTCACTTACATCGAGACTGGTCATCTCCATAACAATCTTGAAGACGTTCTCGGGAACAGTCTTTTGGTAGATCATGATGAGCTCCACGGGGGATGGGTATACGCGCAATGCACGGTAGAAGGAGAGAGCGGCGGGTAACTCAAACATTGGACCTGGCATTTGCACGTCAGGGGGTGAACGATGAAAGGAGACAGTAGCAGCGAACGAACCTTGTGAGCAAAGCTGCTCGCCCATTTGGACGTTATCCATGAAATACTGCTCCTTCTCCTCGGCGGTTGCTGGCAGAGGCTCATTACGGATGAGACGTAGGGCGGCAGTGATCTCCTCTACGCTTCGCGAGCTGCCTGAAGCTGCCACCTTAGGCGTTGAGCGCTCTAGCTTCTTCTTTTCCTTGCCTAAATGAAGTCAAGACACGGTATGAGCGCTCTGTCGTTGGTCCGCGTCAAACGGATTGAATTGCACTGACGCAGTTTCTTTCGAAATGTGGCATCGTGCCTCCGCCTGTAGTCGAAATACGCAGCATAGGCGATAACTCCAGTCACGACGGTGGCAGCGGCGATGGTCAGAGCACTTTTTGTAGAGATCGAAGTCGACATTTTGGGCGGAAAAGGTTTTGTGGTGGATGCAAGTGGTAGAAAAATTCGGGATGGCAGTCCAGGGCCCCGTTCGGGGGTTTTCTCACGGCTCTAATGCCTTGGTGCATCGAATTCGAAGCCGCCCCTTGTCTCCCGCGCAGCTCGCACCGAACAACCAACTACCAACTGAACAGCCCCGTTATGCAGCCACGTCGTCAAACCCCAAAGATCCCCTCTGGCATGCTCGCCGCGATGAGGGAGAGCAATCAGGCCATCCTGCAGAATATGGAGGAAGACTTTGTCCGGATTACTTTGGCGGACCTTATGGCCACACCCATCATCCCCGCCGACGCAATCATCCCCAGCGAAGCATCGGGTGACGATGGGAACCTCAAAGACAAGAATACCCACAGCCCTCTGTACGAAAAGTTCCTGAAGCACAGTACGTTGAAACGGTCGAAGTGTATTTCGGGATCTGCGACTGACCACGGGCGTCGAGAACAGCGAGCGCAACTCGTGTTGATACAAATACGTACATGACCGAAGTGATCAGAGCCGCCCACCCTGGGTCAGCCGTTGTTGCAACCCGTGACTTCAACCTCAACGTCTTCAACCTCCCGGGAGCCCGCCTTAAGCAACTTCCGAAAACGGAATTGGACGCGCACCTACACTTCATTGAGCCAGCCAAGAGGGGCGGATCTGGAGGGCTCGGTGCTTCGATTACCTTTGGCTGCTGCAGCGTTGAGTGGGCCTCCAAGACGTTCCTTATGTATATCGTTCAGGTAGGCTGGCCGATTAATTAGAGGAATGGCTAATACTCAGAGAGACCGGGCCCCTTTCCGACAGTTCATGGAAAGTCCTTATTATCCTACAACCCAATTCTTCTATGTTCACGAGGACGAGCGCGCTATTAACGAAATGCTAGTTGCTACTGGGAACTTCGCTACCGAACTTCACGAAGAGATTCCTGTCTATGCACATGGCTGGTGGGAACATGACCACCAGCTTTGGCTTGACGTACAGAAGGCCAACTGGGATGATGTCATTCTTGATGCGGACTTCAAGAAGCGCTTGCAGGTACGGTGGACATTCCTCTCACATGCGTACTGCCGTCTTATATTAAGTTCCGACAATAGGACGACGTGAATGGGTTCTTCAAGTCCGAGAAGGTCTACAAAGACCTTTCCATTCCATGGAAGGTATTCGACCTCCTGATTCGGACTCTCTATCGCATTGCTAACCTCTGCTGAATGCCAGCGTGGAATTATCTTCCTCGGACCTCCCGGTAACGGAAAGACCATCAGCCTCAAAGCGATCATGAAAAACTGTCCGCACCCATCGCTCTACGTCAAGAACTTCCAAAGTTGGTTTCCTTTGCACTAGATTTGAAATATGCCCTAACCATTCTCAACACCAGGCTTTGGCGGGGAGGAGTATGGCATGCAACTCGTTTTCAACTATGCTCGCCGAATGGCTCCTGTGAGACATGCATGTCAGGTCGTTATACTTCCCCACTCTAAACCTTCTCCCCCATAAAGTGCATTGTCATCCTTGAAGACCTTGACAGCTTGATCAATGACGGGAATCGTAGCTTCTTCCTGGTATGATTTCTCCATATTCATTCGCTCTAGAATATTTACCAACTCCTCCATTCTAGAATGAGATTGATGGTCTCCAGGGGAACGATGGACTTTTGATAATTGGAACTACCAACCATTTCGACAGACTGGACCCCGCTCTATCCAAGCGACCAAGCCGCTTTGACCGCAAGTTGTGCGTGTTTCGGTCGCTGTTATGCATTTTTTTCAGCACTAACGCGAAATTTCATCCAGTGACTTTGAGGCGCCTACCCGCGATGAGCGTATTCAATATGCCCAGTATTGGCAACACAAGTTGAAGGACAACAAGGACGTCTCGTTCCCCGACTCACTTGTGGATGAAATCGCGGACTTGACAGACGGCTTCTCGTTTGCTTATATTAAGGAGGCCATGTACGTCTAAACCTTCACCTCCATTCAAACAGCCTTGGCACGGTCGATTAGGGCTTGCTGACACGCGTTTGTTCCATATTTGAAGGGTGTCGTCACTCGTTATCCTAGCCACGGCGGAGGAGTCTGAGACATTTGAGCATGTGGTCAAACAGCAGATTGCTGCCCTTAGGAAGTCGATTGACGACGGAAAGGATGAGTGAGCACGGTCTCGCGCGTCGGTGCCGGCGCCGATCCGCTACTCCCGGGAAAACTCCCATCGGATAAACGGCACATGGGATCCACGCCGACCCACCGCGTCGCCTCCGCAGAGTACATAAAGCAAAGCCAATGGGCAACTCATCGTTTCTTACTTCCTTTCCCTCCTCCTCTCGTCTCTTCTGTTACTACTCTTGGACCACAGACTCGCTTTTCTCTTTGTAAACGTTAACCCAAAATGACAGAAACGAAGTTGCATTTTGACGCCATTCTGTACGTTGATAATAAGGACGAAAAGCGAGTAAAGCAGGCTAGGGGTTGATCAATGTGTTTTCCCATCCTTCAGCTTTGATATGGATGGAGTTCGTCTGACTCGTCTGGAAATACCTCATGTGACGGCAGCTCACCGATTGATCCTTATAGACCTTGATCGACTCGACGGCCGGTGTCCAGGTTCGGCGAACGACGTAATTAGATGACAGCCGTGATCGCCTCGGCTGACTTTAATTATTTGGGTTTTTGAAGGGCGCATGGGAATACTGGGGACGTAAAAATCCCCATCTGGATATCCACGAGATCCTACGGAGTAAGCCCACAGCTCACCAATCATGCAAATCTAGTGATCTGATGACGTTCATTTAACCCCTAATAGCAAGTCATGGCGTTCGAACTATCGACAACTTACGAAAGTACTGTCCTGACATTCCGGAAGAGGAGATGCATGTAAGTTTCACGCCCCGGATGCTCAGGGATTCGCAGACACTCCCTTACGCCATCTTGGCCTCGCATAGCTACACGTGAACGAATTCGAAATGGAGATTGTGAACTCGGCGAAGCGAACTGCAGGGGACGGAAAACCCGGAATCGTCCTGTTGCCGGGCTTGAAAGAGATCGTGAAAGAGGTTTGTTGGTTTACAGCGGCAGATTCGTTTCAAGGCGAAACCCCTGACGAAACGGTATTGCGACAGCTCGAGGGTCGGAAACGGTGGGCAATCTGTACCAGCGCAGCCACACCATACGCAACGGCCGCACTCCAATCTGTTGGCATCCCCATACCCCCGGTCTTCGTAACGGCCGATGACGTCGCTCGGGGTAAACCGTTTCCGGATCCATATCTTCTGGGTGCAGAGAAAAGCGGAGTAAAGATTGAAAACTGTAGGATTCCATCTGTAACGAATGAATCTTCAGCTCACGGAAACACTGGCTTCGATGATAGGTCTTGTGCTAGAAGACGCCCCGTCGGGTATCGCTAGTGGCAAAGCATCGGGAGCGAAGGTTCTTGCCGTGTGCACCTCCCATAGCAAAGAACGCGTGCAAAAGGCCGAGCCTGATTACTTGGTTGACGACCTTCGCAGGCGAGTTCCCCTTGCATTCATGGATCGAGATTTTATACTGAGTCAAACCATACTTCTAGTGTCTCGATCAAATTGACTGACACGGGGGCTGAAGTCACGATCCGTTCCCCCGCAAACTAGCCTTCTCCTGAACAGTCCCCTCACTATAGACAGGAATACTTAGAGATCGACTGCATTCGAGGCCTTCACTGCACGCTGCATAGCATCGTCGTCGCTCGGAAGATATTCTACCGCCTTTTTCTAATGCGAATAAACTGGATGTTAGATTGTGACTGGGTGCAATTCACGAACTAGATATCTCACTATCAACGATCGAAGCTCGGTGGCCGCAGTCGCGAGACGTGATTGGGCAGATGGTAACATCTGCCCAGCATTGAACCAGTTGGTCTCCTGATGGAAATTAGGGGGTCGAAAACAATTCCCTGTGATTCGTATCCGAGAGACTTACTGCCTCTTCAATATCAGCTGCCTCGGCGTCGTTGCCTCTGAGCCCTTCTAAGTGTTTAGACGCCTTTCTTTCTTCTTTCAGGTATAAAGACATCTCCTGGTCAAGACTGAACCGGGTCCAGTGAGTTCGTCAAGTGTAACTGCGCGGTCAAGAATACCAGTACCGGATGACCTTGTCCGCAGCGGCGTTGAGCTTGTTGCGGAGTATGGATGCAGTTTTCTCGTCTGATTCACTAGTTTGGGAAATGTCGTGCATGGTGGTAGGTAAATCTGTGGTGGGTAACTCGGTGTGACGATATTTGGCGTGGGTCCTGCCGTAAATGGGCAAAGGCGGACCTCCTCGGGCTACGACACATGCAAATGGGGTTATGCGCCGCCTCACCCCAGGTAGGGCCATACAGTCGTCTTGACAGGCGTGTCGAAACGCAGATGCAACGATCTCGCGAAGAAGACATACCACACGGACTCTAACACACCAGTACAAATGTCTACGCCGGGTGCCAGTACACTCGGCTTCAAGACCCACCCAACTTGATGGATGGTGTAACGACCCGCCGACATGCGTGCCCAATACTTCGCAGACCCTGACTTCGGCATTAAAATTCTAGTGATAGTAATAAATTTCTGTTCCTGGGGACGTGAGATCGTGAGCTTCAATGACCGCTTTGTGGTGGACAAAATTAGACGCCATTAAGACAGCAGGACACCAGCAGATCGACCGGTCTTTTAACTCGTGTCTATGCCGGACATTAACATTCTTAGTACATATCTCGTTCATGGCCGTGCCTTATTACAGACGCGCTTCATGTATGTTGGGATACTTTGGTGTCCGATTCGCCATTGTCTGGTGCTTTCCATATGTTCAACTCTCGACCCTCTTTGTTAATAAGCCCATCGTAGCGATTCTCTGCTCTGGATATAGCATCAAATATTCCGCACATAATGGACAGAGAAACGACCAGGCTTGTGATGAGGTTTAGGAAGCGTAAGGTGGGGGCACCATTTGCCGGCGGTGAATTGAGGAGACTCATTCTCCCAGGCACCGTCCGGCCCGAAACCCAAACTTAAGCATCAACCATAACATGGCCTCACAACCGGTCGTCTTGGTCACCGGAGCGTCAAAGTGAGGCAGGTTTCAGGCTCAGCTGTAAGACCGTGTCAATGATTTTCCCTTTGGTGCAGGGGGATTGGTTTTTGCGTCGCTCGCATTCTCCTCACAAGGCACCGAGCAGCCGTGTTGGCGTTCTCTCGTTCAAGGACAGCAGAGCTCGAAGAATTAGCGAGAGAATTCCCGACCACTCTCACAATTGTACAAGGGGATGTGTAAGCTCTTCCCTAAATGACTAAATGGCATACCTTCAAGCTAGCTAATCTCAGTGGGGCAGAACATCCTCTCAGTCAATCTCAGCCACGATTAAGACTGCGGTCGACACCTACGGCCACCTTGATTCTGTTATCCTTAACGCTGGCACTCTCGGTTCAATTAGCAGGATATCATCTTCAACTACTTCGGAATGGAAGGACGTCTTTGATATCAACTTCTTTTCCCTTGTCGAGACCATCCAGGCAGCCTTGCCAAGTTTGCGCGAGTCACAACATAAGGGAAGGGTCATATTCGTCTCCTCCGGAGCAGCGGACAGGGGATATACGGGGTGGGGACCATATAGCGCCAGCAAAGCCGCCATGAATTCTTTATGCAGGTGAGTCAGGTTCTCGAATCATCCCATCACGAATTTCCGTAAAGCTCAGGCAACATTATCAGGACTCTAGCTAATGAAGAGAAAGGAATCATTGCTGTTTCAGTTCGTCCTGGGGCAGTGGATACCGGGGCAAGTTATATACTTGGCTCCCCGCTGCGAGGGCTAACGCTCGGCCCGTAGATGCAAGCAACGGTGCGGGCAGACGGAGTTGATCGAATGGATCCAAGTGAGCTCGAGAAGTTTACAAGCCTGCACTCTACCGGAAAGCTTGTCAAGCCAGAAGAGTGCGGCCAAGTTATTGCAGGGTTGGCGGTTGCTGCGTCACCGGAGATGTCCGGCCAATATGTCAGCTGGGACGATGAGGCTATGGGACAGTTCCGGGAGTAGATGTTAGGGGATTCGTGTTATATAAGAAAAGTCTCATGAATATTTGAACTGTTCCTTGGAGGAGGCAGTTCTTCCGGTTCCCCCTGCTACTAAGCAACTACGATCGAAGTGATTCGACCTGGCTGGTGATTCAAGGAGCACCTGATTATTTACATCGCACACGAAACAACTTGGCGTTTCTTTATATAGTGTATAACCTTGTTGCACCTAAAGAATTCGGACCTTTCTATGTGATGTAAAGGTACTTTCGAAGAAGGGCCGGTGAGGTCCAATTACAGAAATTAACTCTCAAAACAGAGACGTTGAGGCAACCGCCACTAGTCGGAAGATGCAGATTCCGCGGCATCGTAATTTTCGTCCAGGTCTTGCAAGCGGCTCCGTTTAGCAGACGTCTTCATGGTAACACTGCCTCTTCGGGTAGCAGGCCGTCCGCGTTCTTCACTCCCGCGGTCACTTATTTCAATGTCATCGTCTTCATATCCACCTCTGGAGCTGCTTCGACTTTTCCTTGATTGTGCCTTGATAGCCGCATCCCACTTGAGCAGCCGCCTTTCGTAGGTGTCGACCAAGGCCGCTACATCTTCCTTCCCGACGCCGACCCACTTCGCACCTACTTCAAGAACGAGCTCGTACGATTGGGGAAGACTCCCCAAGATGTCGTGGCTGTTGAAAACGGTATATGAAGACGCGGGAGGGACAGGACCTGCACTCGAAGGGCTGGGAGTCCGGGATTCTGGAGTCTTACGCCTACTTGACATCGGACGAGCAGACGAGCTCGGAGAGTTCTCTGGTTGAGAGATGACGGGATTCTGTTGAAGTCGCTCCGGTACCGCGTGTAGTTTTTCGCCCCAAGCGGGTTGCCGAGGTTCGTCTTCTCGTTCCTGCAATGGATATCGATCCAAGATGGACTTGTAATTCCGAGCCTTACGCTTATCTATCAAAAGGTTCGTTTTACTCGTTGATTCGCCCATGTTGTGAAAGAGACCTGCCGTTCGTGTCCTTCCACAGTGTCTCCGCGTCACTATCCGGCTTCTCCTTGTCACTTATCAGCAGAGCCGTCCGTGCGAAGTCAAGGTAATCGTCGATCTCTGTTTCGTTCAGGTCCAACACGCTCCTAAAGTGGCGGTATTCAATTAGAATGGTTTCCAAGGCTTCCCACCCGCGGCGTACCGTTCAGAGTTGCTGGAAAGGAAGGCGGCACGAGTCTGCTTCTGTCGTTCCATGGAGGCTCTTAAGGCTGTGAGAAACTCTCCGACTTCAGGCAGGGCCGCCGCAGGGTCTTCAAAGTCGGTCGGATGCCTATAGGTTGGAATATTAGATGTAGCGTCCTAGATGCAGCGGGGACGACATACCTAGGCCCACGATTATCGAGCCCGTAAACCATTTTCAGCGCCACGATTATAGTGCAAACGACGCTCAACTCTGGAGGCGCATTATCTCCCTTAAACACCCAACCATCTTTTTGACGGACCCTTGTGACCTTCGGAGCGAGAGCGTGGTTGAGAGTGAAAGGGAGTTCCAGCGCTGCGCAAATGATCCTCGACATTGCATAAAGGGTTGCTGAACGAGGATTAAAGTCCTGATGCGAGAGACCCGGTGCCACGACTTACCGTTTCCGTGAAATTCCCGTACGCCGCGCCATAGCGCTGGAGGAAAGTTGAATTGCGGGACGGATATACCGTAGCGACGATACATATTCCGAGCGAGACGAGAAGCTAGACGATGCAAACGTGCTGTGGTGGGGGGAAACTGGAAACGCACCAATCGTTGGTCTTGGACGCAACAAGATGGTAGGGCACATACCGAAGGGCTCAAGGCACTCCACATCTGGGACGTTAGAGGTTCCAACCAGGTCTGGTTCAACAGTCTTAAACTTTCGAGGTACGGCAGTTCATAGCTCTCAATCAACCGTATAAAATCCATGTAGATCACTGGTATGCGTAACACCCAACAGGCAACCACCAAAACGGCGATGTTGGCTGCTGGGGACCCATATATCGACTTCTTGCCAAAAATAGCACGGCGTTCTTGCTTGCCCCCAGATTCAGCTTGGCTTGAAGTGGACTCCGTGTCAGAGCCCGAGATCTTGCGCAACAGCTTCGCGAGTTCAAGGTTCGGATCAAACTGCTGGCCTGTCTTCGAAGACGAAAGGTCTTCGTTTTCGTTAGGCGAGCTCTCGGAAGATGACGACTGGTCTACTCGTCCATTCCGGTTGGTTCTACTTCGACCAGATGATTTCGATTTGGTTTCGGCTTCCCCTCCCATACCAGGTGAGATCTTCGGACCTGTGCCCGGCCCAGTGTCATTGGTATCGCTGCCGCCGTCGTCCGACTTGTCGTCATCAGATTGGCAGACGATAGGGGCTGCAACGACGGGCTCGGGAAGAAGGAGTAGATGGTAAGCCCAGATATCCTTGCAAATGGTCTGAACCGTGGTTAGAATAGAGTGTATGGTGTGCCAAAGGCTTTACGGACCTCGAATTCAGGATGTGGTAACTTCCACAGCCTCACCAAAGCTTGAATCTGGAGCCTGAGAACGAGTTGCTGAGCCTGTATGTAGAAATATCTCGCCTTCAGTCCGCGTAGATCTAAAGAACAAAATAACGTCAGCTGACCGCGGTGTCTCGGTCGGGGTACCTGACAACTCACGGACGGGATCCACTTCTTTTTTTCGTTCCTTTCGAACCCCTTTTCTGCGGGTTGTTTTCTTTCGCTGGGTTAAGACCGTTACGCCTTCAGCGTTGTAAGCAACTTCATTAACTTCATCTCTGTAGTTCTAGTACTAGGCAATAAGCGAGCTGCAAGCAGTGTTTGCTAAAAATTTTCTTACCCGATCGACGTGACCTTCTTCACAAACGATGGTCCCCTCCCCGGCGTATCGCCATTTTGTCGATTGACAGATCTCGCATTGATGGCGCGGCATTGCGTCCCGTACTTCGCGGCCGAGCAGTCTTGGAGGAACGTAAGGTGCCAAGGTTAGACCTGGGTCACGTGGCTTAATCTCCTTTTTTTCCGGTTCTCGCGTGGCACCCGGCCGCCGGGCCCCGTTCAAAGATGCCGAGACCGAGATATCCGAGCCCTACATAAACACCAAGGTCGCGAACAGCAGGATGAGACACTCCGCTCCTCCCGTCCATTCGTTCGTCAGCCATGCTAGCCGCACGCCTGTCCTCGAGCAAGTCAACGCTGCTGGCACTCTATCTCCTGAGCGTTTTGATCCCTATGGTCGCCGCTAGAGATAGATTCTGTGCACCAGATCCTTTCTTGGACCCAGAGAACGACATTTGCAATCCGCTGAGGTAAGCGGTTGTATCGGTACCGCAAAAACCGATTCTCGATCATTCATTCCTCCCGTTTACAGATACATTGCTTCGAATACCCTCACTTCGGTGGCCCTCGCATGTTTCGGTGTAACAACCGCCACTCTCTTCTGGAGCATGTACCTCTGGGGTGCTAAGGTATAGCAGCTCTCGCATTAATATCGGATCGTTACTGAAATTTGCCAAGTATATGATATGCATGCCTATTGGGGGTGTCACGTACTGCATCGGTCTGGCGTTGAGGTACGGTTTGCACGTCAAGCCGCAATCCAAAGGCACGTCTCCAGCGTTGTAAAATGACGAAGAATTTCTCTCACAAACGACTTCTTCAGGTATCTACATCGGGGAATATCTTTTCGTGGTCCTCTCTGTGAGTTCACCATTCGGATAATCCGAAGCTTCTGTCTGATCTCACGTCATCCCCACTACGTGATGCCTAGCCTTGCGCGTTTATTGCGGCTGGTGCGTTACAAGCTGCCGGGGTCGGCCAAGCCGGACAAGATCTGACTGGTGATTCTGTAGTCTACATTCTGCTGGGCCGTCTGGCGGGCTATCTCAACACCGGACAGTACCTCTTAGTCCGCCCTCATAAGGTCACAGTTGTCTTCGTCGCATCAGACGTTATTACCTTCCTTATTCAAGCTGCCGGCGGCGGCACATCGACAAGTCAAAACATGAAAACCCGCGATCTGGGGCAGAAGGTCTGGCAAACACATCGCCTGTCAGGCAACATCGCGTTTCTCACACTCTGCGGATTCGCCTTCCAGATCTTCCTCGTCGGCCTAATTCTACAGCTCGTTTCTTTCTTCTTCTTCACCACTCTCCTTGTTTCATGGACTATCAAGGTCCACAAACATGAACCTGCACTCTGGACGAAGGACCACCGTGAGGGCAAACCTTGGTACTTGGACTGGAGGGCCTTACTGTTTGCCCTGTACATTAGCTGTGCCGGGATTCTTGTAAGCTCATCGTCACCTTCTGCTTCCACATTACCAAAAACTAATGGGTGCTCTTTTTAAGGTTCGTTCCTTCTATCGTGCCATCGAAATCTCGCAAGGTTATCACGGACATCTTGCAACGGAGGAAGGGTTCTTCTACACCCTGGACTCCCTTCCGCTTTTATTCGCCATAGGGGCACGTACACCGTCCTTTTCTTCTTGTTTATCTGTGAGTTTTTACTAAGATGACCTATCCTATTCACAGGTCTATGTCGCCTTTTGGCCAGGCCGTTTCATTTCCTCTACACCCCTGCACCATGCCGTTGATGCCGAAGCAAACCTACCTAACAAGTCTGAAGCCGTATTCGCCAATGATGGACTTGAACTGCAAGGTAGACCCATCGTCACAGGGCGGTCGGCAGAGATGCCGAGTTCAGACGCAACTCCAGTCGGCAGCCGCACGCCGGAAGAGAAGCCTTAGTCTTTGAACGGCCCGAAATGGCCTTGGCTGCCTTTTCCCGCATAGAATCATAAGACCGGATGGTTAGGGTAATAAGGGAAATACGGAACATTTGCTTTAACAGTTAATTTAATTCGCACCATCCCCTGCGACTACGTGTAGATCTCTGGTAGATGTATTGGTTGGCGGGCAGCCTTCCGCAGCGTAGCATAGTATGCATATCATCGGATACACTCGTTCACTACATGGTCTCGATATGAAGATTCGTGGCAATTCGTGACTTGATAAATGCTATACGACTCCCAGCCACTCCTTATCTTGCACCGCCAACTTTGGAGTCCACCATTCCGCTCCAGGGAAGGCGTCAGTCAACATGGACATGCTCCTACACCCGTTGCACATCGTACCAGTCTACGCAAACCCGCGGGCGATGAGTGCGCGGTTAAGGCAGCGGGCGTTGCATTTAGAGGCTTACCGGGCAGCAGCTTTGTCCATCGTCGCAACAAACACCAAACTTATGGTAGCAGCAACCCCAACCACCGCCGGACACTCGGCAGCACGTCTGATAGCTTTCACAGAATTGCTCCGAGTCTCCACACCGTTGGGGAGCGGTAAGCACACGGTCGCCACGGGGGGCAGCGGAAATCAAGAGCAGAGGTGCCAGGAGAAATTGTGCGAGGTGAGAGAGGCGCATTTTACGAACGGAAGTTTGAGATATAGGCGGTTCAACTGGTCGCCTTATATGGTGTCCGTTTGCCGTGCAGGGTCATCTGAAAGGGTTTAGAGGAGCGGCG
>WSUI01000501.1:0-24726 GCA_019633595.1 Tulasnella sp. UAMH 9824
AATGCGATCCCATCGTTTCCCCGCAAAAGAGCTCCGGGGGTTTTGAGCGGTGGAAAGAACAATGTGGGCGATTGCGGCTCGATAGAGCCAGGAAGTTGCGCTCGCCAGATCTACGCGGTCACGTCCCCCTAGCTGAAGTGTCCGGTTATACGAGCTCCTGCACAGATCAGAAATACGGACAATGAATTCATAGTCGATGGCGAGTAGACCCAGCGTCTGGGCGTCCGTGATGGCAAGAATGTTCGCAACAGCATGAGTCTGGGTGGGCACATCGTCCGAGGTACGTAGTGCGCGTCTGATTGCCATAATTTGCAAGGAACCATGGTCTTCTTCTCGCCTCCTGAGTCTCGGGAATCGCAAGGCCAAAATGTTGACAAATTCTCGATACCGTAAGCATGGCCGGTCCCCCATGAACCCAAATAATAATGCTGCAAAGCGAAAGCAAATGAAGTAAATTGAATATAGCATCCACTTGATCAGGTTTAGGATGGGCTTCATCAGTGAAGTGAATATTCGCCCGAGAGACGTTTGAAACGGACAGAATTTGTCCCAAATTGCCAAACATGTGACCATGAACCAGATTGCCATCGCAGACGTGAAAGCAATGAAATTGAAAAACCCACTGGAGAGAGAGACACCTCCTGTGAGCGCTAGGCAGAAGATGGCAAACCCAGCCTGAAAGACTGCGGGTAGCAATGTATTGAGAAACCATTCGAGTTGCCACCTTTTGGCTCCGAGGAAGCGTTTGAGTTGCTCCCACCTTTGGCGGTCGGGTCCACCACCACTCCGTTTGTGGTAGTAGATGAGCCACTCCCGTCCCAGAATAAGGAAGAAAGAAGAGACCAGTGTCAATGTTAGGCTTATTGAGAACCAATAACTGTCCCATGTATCCTCTAATGTCACGTCGTACCAGGTCGAGCTGGGTATACGCTCGGGAGGGGAAAGTTCAGGGAAAGGAAGGCTGTAGTTTGTGCCCAATGCGATGTTAAGAAGAAGTGCATTGGTGTTTTGGAGCAGCATGTTGGTTCTGTCTGCGGGACTGGGCAAGGTACCCACAAGGAAGGCAGTGTTGATTCCGGCAAAGAGACCGGCCTTGCAGGTTGTCTCGTCAGTAGCCTGCAGATCAAGCGGTAGACCGAACGAAGCATACAAAAATGAGAAGCCCCTCAAGTTGCTCCTTTAGCTCATTGACGAAGTTATCGTCTATCTCTTCGGCAAGAGCGTCATAATGACGATAGAATTGCCCGCCATCTTGACCAAACTCCTGGGGAGGCGTAGGAGCCTGGAATCGCGCTGAATTATATGGGTCAAAAGCTGGAGTGGTCATTGGGAGAGAGGGGTGTTGAGTGATGGAGTGGTCGCTCGAACGGAATGCAGTGGCTCGACCTTTTGCTACATATGATTGCTGCGGGGGCTTACTCTGTTGTCCACCACACCGCCACAGTCACCTCACCGGAAGGAAGTATCTAAGCGAATATCGGCTTTGTCCCGAGGGGGATAAGATTGGCTAACGAGGCGAGGCAGGTGCAAACCGAGAAAGCGTATTGGTATTTAGTTAGTGTGTGTCCGGAACGGAACTGTCTGGTGCCGTTCCGATTCCTGCCCCGCTGGTCTGCGCCCGGATTCCGATTGAGTCTTGGTCCCGGTCCGGACTCCCTGCTTGTTTCTTAGTTTAGACTGTTTATTTCCTTTTATGGTTCGATTCTCTTTCTATATATACAGCATGTATCTAGACCCCGTTGATTCCTCATCGAATCAACGCAGGTATTACCGGATTCACTCTTCTGACGACTTGTGCCTCGACTCTCGCGCGCCGTCGCAGAGGACCCTGCCTCGGGGTCCCGTTCGGCAGAGTCCGGTCCTTACAGTGTGTCATCCATCCCTGTATATGATCAATACTCCTTATAAATCCGGTTAAAATTTAGTCTTAACATAGGCACATAATCGAATAGAGCTGATTGCGTCTTGGGCAGATACGGCCGAGGTTGACGGCCCCCTGCGATCTCGTTTCCCGCCTTTCTGCTCGTCTACTGTAAAATTCCGACCTTTACGTTGGCGATGGGACACGGGACACTCGGCTGAACGTCGGAGACCCTGCGTCAAAGGGGATAAATTCAATGGGACGTGAGACAGGGCGACCCCCAAACGTCGGGGACATTTAGGGTTGAGTCGAGGGCTCAGTGTTTCACCTTCCTGGCGGTCAGGGCGTTGTCCCTACCGAGGAGTATATACAATATGAGTAAGAGAGTAGGGTTGGAGGAGGAGGGGAAAATATGTCGGATTGGGGGTTTTATGTCGGATTCGCGAAAATATGTCGGATTGGGGTCTTTTCTGTCGGGTTGGGTTTGTCACATATATGTGTCCTAAGTAATACATGGTCCCGTGACTTCTCAATGGTGTCGAACACAGAGGTGACACAAAACAAAGCCAACGGGTCAAAACAACATGCCCAAATTGGGTAGGGCATGGGAAAAGTGCTTCTTCAGTCTTGGCTTTACGCCAGTCCTTCAGTCAAGATTCCACAACTGCCATCTCAACCCCGATCCTCGACCTCTCCTGCAGATCCTCGTAGAGAATTCGTCGATATTTTCGCATCATTACGATGGATTTCAAGGACGTAGAAGATGCTGATATCAAAATTCTTGAAGAATATCGGGCTTGGGTAAGATAAGTTTCTGGACTAGATGTCTCGAGGCTGACCTTCTCTATTAGGCGTTCCCCCAGGCTGTTAGCGATCCGAACCATCAACCTTACTTTTCGCTAGAAGATCCAACTTCATGGGCGACTCTAGGCGCTCTTAAACTCTTTTTCTCTCGCGAAAGTGCCCCCGAAGTCGTGTCAACTACATTGACTGTCTCGGTCAGAGATCTTAAGGCTTTCCGCTCCCTGGTAGGCGAGCTTTATTTACCGCGTGATAACAAC
Source organism: Tulasnella sp. UAMH 9824 (assembly GCA_019633595.1). NCBI lineage: Eukaryota > Fungi > Basidiomycota > Agaricomycetes > Cantharellales > Tulasnellaceae > Tulasnella > Tulasnella sp. UAMH 9824. Next base: position 2,923 of record WSUI01000501.1, read on the forward strand.
CTGACTGAACAGAGGTTCACTGGCAGCTCTTGCCAAAAGGCCTCCTTTCGTCCCCATACTTTTCGCTCGAGAATCGGGAGAACTGGACCAAGCCGGGGCCATTTCAAACGTTCCAAAATGCGGGTTTGTTGGCACCGCAAGCAGCAAGCAACCCTCCGCCTCGCTCCCCATCCCATTTGATGAAAACCGAGGATCAAACGCCGGCGCCTCGTATATCTAAAAACGCTCGCCTTGACGATTCGCCAAACTGGACCGAAGCATGGGACTATTCATTCGATGCTGGTGGTCCCGACGATCCCTGGTCTAAAGCGCCCTCCGGAACGGCAGATGATCCTGTTCCTGTCGATTCCTCCTCCTCCGAATCTGAACGTCCGCCGGATCCGTCATTCTCGTACCCTAAGGTACTAGTCACTTCCGGTTCAGCACCCGCAGGACGCAAGGGCAAGCGTCACCTAAAGACAAAAAGGGACAGCATTCCTACGATCATTCCTATTTCGGAATCTGATAGCGATATGCCGGAGCTCCCATTCAAACCAGTAAAGCGATCACGAGGCTCCCCTGTGGACTCTGCCTACCCAGACCAGCAAGCTGGAATCGGATAGTGATATGGATATCATGGGTGTTTAATGTTGGGCAAAGCTGGCCGGGCCGGGCTTGTGCAAGCTTGAGCCCGACCTAGCTCTGGGCTCCGGCTCAAGCTCCGTCGACGGAGCTCGGCTCAAGCCGACCCAAAGTTGAGCTCGAGCCCAGCGGGGTTACCAAAAGGAGAAATAAGGGTTCCCGCCAAGTGCGGGAGGCGGTTTGCCATCTATCTCCGTGAGGGACCCGCCCTAAAAGGGAAGGTTCCTGTGACGTTGATAGGCTCGAGCCCAGCAAGCGGGCTCGGGCAAGCTGAGACTCTGAGCTCAGGCTCGGGCCCACCACCTGGGCTGGCCTGAGCTTGGGCTTCCCCGAGCTGGCCCGAGCCTGAGGCTAGCTCTGGCACAAGTTACGTATGGGGTGTGAGGCGTTTACCCAGCATCCGGACAACGGCGGAGATGATCAAGTTGATATTTCCGGCTCTCGAGATCCATGATGATATTTTGTAAATACTGTGGCTTATGAAATTAATGGCCCACATTTAGATCCATCGAGAACCTAGCTTACCCGATGGGATGCCCTGTTCTTCCTTATGACCTCCTGGGGTCCAGCGGTGACTTTCCCAGATGTCACGTTGGTCTATTTTCCAACGGACCTCCACACTCTAGCCAAAGCCTATCTACGCTAGGGAACCCTGTCTGTCTTTGATATGTCGTGATGGTGATATTACTAGTCTATTGGTATGTCCACTCAACCTTGGCGGTACTACGTTGTTGTAAATGCACGTCTGCTGCGCCGTCGCACCCTTGAGGTATAAAAATAGCAACAATGTCGCGGCAACAGGAGTCTACTTGAGCCTCTGGACCTTACCAGCCGCGAACCTCCGCTCGGCAGATCTTCCCCTCACTATCAACCTCCTGTCCGCCCCCCGCACCCAGACTAACATCGGCGGTGACATGGAAGATGTCACCGTCCGATCATACTCTGAAAGAACGGCGGCAGCTCGGCGTCAACAGTTACTTTTCGGTGAAGGCTCGACTCTTACTGAATCGGTACCAACTTGGCATTCCGAGTCTGGGGACGACGATCGATGGAAGCTCCGGAGCGTTCCACGCTGGACCTTCCAACCCGTTAATCACCGCATATTCTCTGTTGCTGGGTCATTTCGAACCAAAATCTCAGCGCTAATGTGAGTGAAAGGAGGAAAGCGTCGGCTGGAAGCTTTGACTTTTCTGACTGTCCTGATGAAGTGGCTGCATTTATCGTCGCCTTGAACCCTTCAAGAAATGGTGCTACGAACATAATGGCTGGGCACACTTTGGAATTCGAGGTCTTCTATTGTTGGTCTGCATGCCGATTGGGTGGTGGCAGGCGGGTGGTGACTATCTCAACCCTGGGCTCCTAATTCTAGGAGGTATCGGGACTGTATGCGTCAAAATTGGTTTTCTGATATGGTGCTGGGTTGGATGGGGAGCACCGCTGACGGACTATCGAGAGGAACTCGTTGGTGAGCACGCCGTTTGAGCGTGGCCCGCTTCGAGTGAGCATCGACACTTAGCCTGAACAGAATGTCTATTGTTTGAAAACATCTGTTTGTATTTAGAAGGCCTTCTTACCATTTGGGGGTGGTAATACTTTGTTGCTCATAGGGAATGGCAATGCCTGCACGTGTCCACGGTCGGGGCCTCGCGGTCCCGACAGTCAGCTCAATCTTGCAGACGACATTCAAAGAGCATTTTAAGCGCCGGCCTTTTTTGCTTTGTGCAGTGCGACCTATTGGCCTTTGGAAGGAAGCTTTGTTGATCGGAACAAATGGTGTCGCCGCGGATGGGCTGCACAGCCACTGTGCCATACACAAGAACAATCTGAGGCAAATGGAACTCAATATAGAATTCCCTCATTTCCATCCAACCATGGGCTACCTCGGCAACACTTATGACTCATCTTGATTCGCTCCGAAGGCTTGGCCCTCGATTCAATCTCACGTTTAGATTGCTGGTCTGTGTACACATCGCCTCTCGCCAATGAAGGTAGAATCCACGAGAATACACCAGAAGCTTTGACAATGCCCACTCCCATGGACCTTTCTGTATCGCCAGTCTCCTTCTGAACCCATCCAAAACAATGGCTCCACCGGATCATAGGTTCCAACAACCCGAGCGGCATTTCCCCTCTCAAGAAGAACAGGGATTGCACGTTTCTGCCCGATTATCCCCTCTTCGACCCAACCGCACAGCTCATTTCCATGAATGAAAGATCAAACAAAGACCTCCATGCCAAAGTATAAAAGGGGGGCAGGGCTGCACGCAAATTCCAGATCTCTTTTCCGACACGAGAAACGATCTCCTGCCCCCCTTCACCCGTAAGCATTTCATCGACTCTAAAGTGATACCTTCAGTCGAATCAGGGCAAATGTCAGACAGGAGATGGTTTATCAATGTCGTGTCACTGTTCCCCTCCCCTCCACTCATCAGAACTCACCAGCACAACAGCACCGACTCTAGAGCAGGATGCCCCACCTGCAAAGCTGCTGCAGCCTGCGGATCCCCATCACTCTCTTCACTACCCCTCTGCAAAATGGACTCTGAGTCTTCAAGTTCTGCTCAGAAGGCGCCGTATCTGGACTACCTGGCGGTGGTCATTCGGCACGTGCAACCTCGGTGAGCTATGTCAGAGTCACGGTGTCCATGAGATCCTCACTTACATTATTGATAAGGTATGGCAGCATAGAGCAATTCTCGGGGGCTTCTCGACTCGCACAAATCAGATGGGGCCACTACGGTTACATTACGTGGTTCATAGGTATCACCACAGCCTGCATTTTGATCCTTGCAAACTACTACACCCTTTCGCTAATCGTCGAGCTCATTTTCATTCCTATCATGTTAATTTGCTGGGGAATGGAGTTGTGGGTGCGTGGGTGGAGGAACGCCCACTTCGGGTTGCAGTTGAGGCCCCAACGTCAGCCCGACTCGACGACAAGGACGACCACCTCGTCGTATTGTCCAGTGTAACCCAGCTGCTTACCATTTCATTTATTTGGCACTCCCCATGGTGGGCGTCCGAGATCAAGAGAGCCGCGAACCATTGCTGGTTCTCTCGTCGGGCTTCCGCCAAACGACATCCAAATAATCACAGAAAATTTAATCCTTCGTAGCATAGCTAATACCTTCTAAAACAGCTTCTATACACCCCTTGGCACGTTGCATTTGTAGCCTCTTCACCCAACATCCGACCTTTATCTTTCATCCTTCCCAGCTTATGGACCATGTTTAATAGTTATATGTTTTTAAGTCGTTTGAAGCCTGCAGTATTCAAAGACGAGGGAAAATCGCCCCTTTCTCGGGCCTTCTATCGATCACGAGCGTTTTCGAAAAGCGGACAAGACATTTGATCTTCGATGGCCAAAACAAATAACAGCATATTCAAATATTAACTTCCAATTACTGATTAGGAAAGGAGCACCCAGGCATACAAAGATCTCCTGAGAAAGTTTTTCGGTTCCGGACCACCACTGGCACGACGCTCAAAACAATACCCAAGTCACAAACACTGACAACAACACTGGACCAAGAACGGCGCAAACCGCTGATTGTCCGACTAACAGTCTGCACGCTGCACTAAGGGGGACTACTCCTCCTGTGCCAGTTATGCCCGCGGGACCTGTCGCTGTTGGCCTTGCGCTGCTTGTTGAGGATGCACCACCTTCGTTAAGGTATTGGCTTCCGAGGTCGTTGACTTGTCCGTTAGAATTCATGAGATTGTTATCCTGAAATTCCAAAAACGAATCTTGTCAACCCACGCTCCGGTATCGAATTTGCGAGAACAATGCTCAAGTCCGCACAACATACCGGATTCACGCCTTGCACGTTGATAGTTGCGCCAAGCCAGGAATATCGTTCAACAAAGTCTGTCTTCTCCATCCACGATTGGGTCGTTTCGAGAAAGTTGGACACGTCGTCATTGGAGCATTGGCCCAGTTTAGGGTCGCCGAAATTCTGGCAGGCCCATTCGGTCACCCAGATAGGCCTCTGGAAGGCGTTGTGGTAGTCCGTCTGAAGTTAAGCCAGCACCGTCAGAAAACGATGAACAGCAAGGCCAAAAAGCCGGACTTACAACATGATTGATAAAATCCGTGGCATTGATGCCGTAGTAGTCTGCATAGATGAGGGAGGGTCAGTCAAAGTCCTCCTATGTTCTGATCTCAGAATGGTAGGAGACAAGTCAGACTCACGCAAGGCAATAAAGTCAACATTACACCCTCCCCCGCAAGCTCCCAAGAAATCATACAGCCATTGCTTCCCACTGGGAGCGTTTGTCGGAGCCGGACTTCCCAGGCGCACACCCGTGTCTGCTTTCAAAGGTTCCAGATACTGCTTCCACTGGGCGGCTGCATCTCCAGCACTGACTTGCGCTTGACCTTGTTGGTTAGGCTCGTTCATCGCCAATATGTTCTTGTAGTTCCGTTCGAGAATAGTTCCTGGGTTGACTTGTGCTTGGAAGTCGGTGATTTGTTGCATCCCCCAGAACATGGGAACGAATTCCAGGTGGGATGGAGCGGCGGGTACAGGCCAGGCCGACCAGGTGTAGTACCAGCCGATGTTGTCCGAAGAGCCGAGGGCATTCATGCTGAGATCTGGATTGTTCCATCTGTGGGTGCGGGTCCGACAAAAGATAAGCACATCTGAGGGATACCGTGGTTGTGGAGGAAAAGACTCACGCAAGGCCAGCTTTAGCAGTTTCTCCCCGACGCTGGATAGAGGGTATAACGCTTCGAGCATCAACGCCTTGTTCGATATTAGAGTAAAGTAGCGCAAGTAGTATTGCTTGTCCGAGCCTGAGACGTTGGCTTCGGGATTCCTTGCGAGTTCCTGCGGTTACCGTAGTCATTTCGGAAATTAAGCTGGAGGGGTATATCTGAGCTGGGTATTAAAGTAAGAGATAGTAGAGATGAGAGGGGGCGTAGAAATAGAGGGGGGCGTCAGAAAAGCCTTGGGGCGGGGCCTTTATTATGTGCAAGGCACGTGTCGGTCAGGAACGTCTGACATCACAGCCTTGGCTTTTCCACCCACCACACTTCCAGTGGATCCGGCGACGTCAACGTCCGTACAAAGAAGGTGAGCCACCCCTCAATGCATGTGCTGAGGCAAAATCGCGAGCTGCTCCGGGATCATCATTTCGATTCATGGAATTGCGATTGTCGTCGGCTGGAGGTCTAGGCGGCGGCATAAAGGCAATGCCGAAATTTCAAAGAGCTTGAACGCAACGACCGAGAACGAAGGCAAACCCCAGGGATGGTTACATCTACTGCACAATGCACGGTACTCATTTTAAGACTGGAAACCCTGCTATAAGTACATACAAAAGATAAAAGCGAAGCCACTATGGACGTGCAAGGGGCGGCCCCTTTACTGGATATCGAAAACGAGAACTTCCGCCGGGGAATCACCGGTATTTTCAATGACGAGCTTGTCGTCTTTTTGGCCTACGGCGAATGCTCCGTCGCCTTCACTGAGTTCGAGTGTGTCGTTGACCTTGACACCTGAGGGGTAGAACTTATGTTAGCACAAGTCTAAACATAGGCAAGGAAAGCGACTTACGATTGCCTTCCGCTTGCAGAGTATTGTAACCGCTGGTTTGGATGACGTGGATGTATCCTTTCCTCCCTGCGGTCCCTTCCGCCGGTGCAGGGAAGACATGTTCGACGCTCTTTCCCGGGCTAAGGATCGTCGCTTTCAAGGTCACGTTGCTCATAATAGGAGCTGGTCCTTCGGCCTCCCTCTCGTGAATGACTCCCTCAGAACCTACAGGCGCGACGACGGTGACGAGCTTGTCGGTCTTTTCCTCGTCTGTGAAGTGGCGAGCGAAGTATCTGGGTTCGAGGTCGGATGTGTGAGGTATGGCCCAAATCTGGAGGAAGTGAACGGGAACGGTTGCCTTGGGCTTGTTGTGTTCGCTGTGGCGGATGCCGGTTCCAGCGGAGGTGTGTTGGATGTCGCCTCGGCGGAGGACTTCGGTGTTGCCCATACTATCTTTGTGTTCGAGTTCTCCAGAGACCACGTATGAGAATATTTCCATTTCGCGATGGCCTGCAAAAAGGGGAGTGAGCTCGGCTTGAAAGTGAACTTAACAAGCTCATCTGCGGTGGAGACATACCATGAGTGCCGAAACCTCGTTCTGGTTGAACGCGGTCTTCGTTGATCACGCGAAGGCAGCCGTATGATTCGAAGCGAGGGTCGTAGTAATCGGCAAAGGAGAACGTGTGCAAAGTCTTGAGCCAACCGTGGTCAGCTGAAATCGTGCATTCCAACGTCGTTAGTATTACTTTGTTATACTGAAGTGGCATCACGTTTACCTCCACCACGGTCCTCATTGCGGCGAGCAATAAGCTTGACGGTTGATGCTTCGGTGTTGGTAGCGGAAGCCGACATGTTTTCGAGTTCGGGTTAGGAGGGTTAGGAGAGTGCGATGGTTGAGGGACGAGCTTGGCTCTGCGAATATGGGAGGTGTTGGTTGATGAGGTCCACCGCAGAGATTCCCGAAGCTTTTATACGCATGGGCCGATACAATTAAATCCCGGTTTGGGGGGTCCAGGTGTTTCGGAGATGTATGATGACGCCGCGTGTGAGGTCCGAGGATCCGTGGTGATTGCTGAGCAAATGCTTATGTACCCAACCCGTGAGCCAGCCACCTTCCGTAATCATAATTCTCCCATTGGCCCGGCGGATCTTTGATGACTTGTGTGTAGCACCAAGAAGTCGAATTTCGGAGGCTTTGAGATTGAAAATGGGGTACGAGGTGTGAGCGTTGACGTGGTGGAGGTTTGAGTTGGGAGATGGGAAAGGTCTGATGACAAAGCACGCGGTGCATGGGCCTGATGGGCCAACGTTTGTCTTTGTTGCGGAGCTCGGCGACTTCCCGGAATCAACGAAAAGTCGAAGACGCCGCGTCGCGCCCATTCCCGAATTCCTCAAGCAAACACACCGAAACCCGAACGACTTTCTAAAGGGACAAGATGGTAGAGGGAGTGAGTATGCTATTCTTACTCGACGTCATCATGGGTCCCTCTGGCGGCAGGATTGGAAACTCTCTCCAACGGCCTTGCAAGTGCCGTTGCAATCTTGACGGGACCACTGCACTTCTCGCCCCTTCCCTTGGTCTGCTATATTCAAAGACCAAAGTTATATTGACGATGTCTTGCTCTTGTACTAGAAACACTCACAATTCCGCCGCTTTGTTGAAGTTGGACGAGGTAGGAGGGTCGCAGTAATGCACCTAGGCGGGTGGCTAATTGATTTGACTCTCCTCAGTCTGCCTCGTCAACAAGGGCGAGCATAGCGGCAAGGCTGCTGTGATTGTTGAAATTGTCGACCATGCTCGGGTACGCTACGATTTTGATTTGTTACAGCGATTTCCTTGCTGATCGAGCGACGCATGAATCTCAACCTCTGCAGGCAATCCTCGACGGTCCAACAACCGGTGTACCACGCGGACTCTACCACTACAATGACCTCCTTCTCACTCCCATCGTCATGAAATTGCCCCGTGGTGCACGCTCGAAGAAGGTCCGCAAAGAATTCGAGGCTCAAAAAGTCGTGGAGAAGTGGGAGGGATCCTCATGGGCGAAGCGCCGTGCCGCCAAGACTGCACGACAGAATCTCGGCGACTTTGCACGGTTCGAAGTTATGGTGCTCCAGAAGAGGAGGAGGAATCTTGTGCGGAAGGCGGTGTCGAAGGCCAAGGCTGCATAAGGCGTTACTTCGGTCGTGATTTCCTTGTATCAATGTCCTCCTTCCTGTCGTCGCTGTATGTGCACTTTCTGCATTTATTTTTTCGTATGTTGTCATGCGCTCTGTTCGACTGTGCGTGAGCTTTGAATTTGTCGCTGCGAGATCCGAGTTGTCATTCTCAAAGCATGCGTGCTGGGGCCAGAGGTCGTCGCATTCGCCCCAGGAAGGTTGATTGGCGCTGGTCAAGGTGTTGGCGAAAAGTAGTCAACAGATCCTATCCCATTCCCCTATCAACTACTGTGTGGCCTCAGCGCTCAAATCCTGTGTCGTCGATGACGGCAGAGAGCGGCTAGCTCATGTCGCCGCTGGCGTCACCCTCATGCCGAACGGTATTCCTCCCGAATATGCAAAGATTATTGGTCGAGCTAACGATCAATTGCTCTTAAGTTAATCTCAGAGTGTCGTAACCAAGTGCTTGAGCTGATCGCTCAGCGGCGAAGAGGGATTGGTTCCAGAGTGGCGTCGATCCAGCTTACGTGAGCACGGTTGAATTCGGGATTTTGCTCCCAACTGCCTCTCCCATCGTCACCCATTTCCCTCGCTCTCCCCCAACCCACCATCCTACCCTAATGGCCTCGCTGTTCAGGACAGCGGCGAAGGCGGCTGCACGCACCTCTCGCCTCCCAAGTGCGACACCAAAACCATCTTCAACTCTTTTACGTTCGTTTGCATCAACACCTCTGCGGCAAGCTCAACCGGCAGACCAGGCGGCAGCAGCTCGTCAAGCCATCGAGACTTACCACACCCACGAAGATTTGCACGGATTCGATGCGGAGAGTATATTGAGTGAGACGGGTGTGACAAGCAAGGATGCTGCTCTCAGGCATTTCACTGGTATGTGAGCTTTTCGTATCACGCCTATTCGCCGCACTCATTCGGAACCTTTTAACAGTGAACTTTGGGTGAGACTCCTGCTGACTGGACATTGCTCCGTGGATTCTAACTGTCGAGTCTCAATTAGCCCTCAGCATCCTGCCGCTCACGGTGTCTTGCGTCTCATCCTTGAATTGAACGGCGAAGAGATTCTCAGGGCTGATCCAGTACGTCCGGCCACCAATCCGCTATATTTGATTGGTCGCCTAATGAACCCCACGTTCAATGTCTTCAGCATATCGGCCTTCTGCATCGTGCTACTGAAAAGCTCATCGAGTATAAGACCTACACCCAGGCGCTCCCTTATTTCGACCGTCTGGACTACGTCTCGATGAGTACGTCGGCCGAATGGCTTGACTGCCCTTTGCTCGCCAGCGTCCTAATGTCCTTCCCCATTCGCTTGCAGTGACCAACGAACAATGTTACTCCCTGGCTGTCGAGAAGCTGCTTAACATCGACATTCCCGAACGTGCCAAGTGGATCCGAACATTGTTCGGCGAAATCACCCGTATTCTGAACCGTTAGTCTTCCCTCACGCTGGTCGTCAACAGCGGCATCGTTTAACCCTCTCTTCACTGTTAGACTTGATGGCTGTCCTCACACACGTCATGGACGTCGGTGGTCTTACTCCCTTCTTGTGGGGTTTCGAAGAGCGTGAAAAGCTCATGGAATTCTACGAACGCGTCTCCGGCGCTCGCATGCACGCCGCATACGTTCGTCCCGGTGGTGTCGCCTTCGACCTGCCACACGGTCTCTTGGACGACATCTTCAAGTGGGCCACCCAGTTCTCTTCCCGCATCGACGAAATCGAGGAGGTCGTCACCGGGAACCGTATCTGGAAGACCCGTACCGTCGGTATCGCCAAGGTCACCGTCCAGCAAGCCATGGATTACAGCTTCAGCGGTGTCATGTTGAGAGGAAGTGGTGTGCCGTGGGACATCCGGAAAGTCGCTCCTTATGAGAAGTACGACGAGGTGGAGTTCGACATTCCAGTTGGCAAGAACGGAGATTGCTACGACCGGTACTTGTGCCGTGTTCAGGAGATGAGGGAGAGCTTGAGGATTATCAGCCAGGTGGGAATCAGATGGCAAGTGGAGGAGAATTTCCATCTAACCGTCTCCGCTTCTCTCAGTGCTTGAACAAGATGCCAGCTGGTGCTATCAAGGTCGACGACCATAAGCTCGTCCCACCACCACGTGCCATGATGAAGGAGAGCATGGAGTCCCTGATCCACCACTTCAAGGTAGGTGTCGATATCGTTTGTTGACGAACTTGTCAGCTGACGTAGCGGTCCCAAAGCTTTTCTCCGAGGGTTACTCTGTTCCTCCTGGCGAGACCTACAGCGCAATCGAAGCTCCCAAGGGCGAGATGGCTGTGTACCTTGTTTCGTATGTTTGCTACATCAAACCATATCTTGCAGTGCGTGTCGCTAACATCCCCCTCTTAACAGCGACGGTACCAACCGACCATACCGATGCAAGATTCGTGCCCCCGGTTTCGCACATCTTCAGGGTGCCGACTTCATGATGAGACGTGAGTCCTTTGACGAGAGGCGAGTATTCGGCTTGACTAATTGACCTTCGTTCGTCTTCTTTAGATGTGAGAACGCTACACCAGATTGGAAGCTTGACGTTTATCCTAACGGTCCACGATTCGATAGCACTTCCTTCCCGACGCTGTTGCTATCATTGGTACTATGGTAAGACATCCAACTTTCACTTCCTGCTTAGTAGGCTGACCGCGCACTGGATCCACTTTGCATCGTGTAGGATCTTGTGTTCGGGTAAGCATCAATCTCTTTTACACTTTCTCCTTCAGTTGCTGATGAGGTTCTCTATAGCGAGGTCGATCGATGAAGAGTTCGGTAACCTGCTGCTTGGAGCGCTTTATTACTTGGTTCCAATTTTATTTCAACGTGTCGTTATTGGCCACTTCGACGGGTACAATTACAATTCATTTTTCATCTCCGACAAATGGACTAGCTACGCGGAAATTACATCAACTTGGGAAGAGAAAAGAGACAATAATAGATCGCTCGACTTCGTTTTCATCCCCAACCCCCTTCTATACGTCACGACAGGCACAAAAATTACGAGCATGGTTGTAGTCTTTGGCGGCTTGGCCTGCAAGATCAGGAGGAAGGTCTAGGACTTCGAGTGTTCCTGGCCGGACCATAATTCCAAGCCGCGCCTCCATTCGAAAAACGACGCAAAACGGTGTTAGTGCAACAATCGTGCAAGAGCGCGATCAGCCTCGACACACAGAGTAGTTTTCGCATTCACGCTAATCCCGCTTCTCTCATGGATGCCGAGATTGAGGCCTTTCCTCTAAACCACACACAAGAACACGCCGACGCGCACATAGGTACCTAGGTGGTCTTCGATTACCAGAACAGCAGCCCAGAAGGTACATCTATCAAGCACAAGTCAGGTCCCGCTTCGGCCGATTGCTCATGTTCAAGACAGAGAGCATAATCTTCATTTCGGTACAGGGTATCTCAAGGTGCGCAGCCGAATTGGTCCGCAAAGAAGAGCCGCTAGAAAGCCGAACCAAGTAAAAAAGCGCTACGTTAGCCTTTGTCGCAAATTAAGGAGCGGAAAGTGTATTTTCTTCTTATTTTGCCCTTTTGACTTACAATTTGAACCGCGCTCCTGGCGTTCGGAAAACTTTTGCGGAATGCGGTAGTGTTCCCGGTGATTGCGATACTATTCACAGCGTCAGGACCGTATACAATTTCTGCGCGGGTTGAATTGCCATCCGGATTGATCCAAGTCGGGATCAGTTCGTTATTCTCACCGAGCGACCTGTTGAGAAGGCGAAGATTCAGTAGGCTCAGTCATGGTTAACCTGCCGCAGGTTGGTAAAATTGATGTAATGAGCAAGCCGTCACGCACCATAGGTTGCTCTCAAGAGCTTGAGTCTGGTTGTCGAACTCGATGAGTGTGTTTTCTGTGGAATTTACTGGTAAAGACCCGCTTGGAGCTAGTTGATGCAAGTATAAAATAGTAGTAAGCGTACCGCCCGACGTTTGCCGGTTATATCAATGCACTGACTAGCAACGACCCCAGCCATGAAAGCAGCCTGAGCGGAGCGGGTGCTGAGGGTATCTCCATTCACCGTTACAAATCCAATATTCGAATACCCTCCTGATTTAGCCTATGAGATCATGCTATTTAGTCAAACGAAAGGCCCCATGCCCGAAATAAACTCACGGGATTGGTCAAAGCACCTGAAAATAGCTTGGCGTTGACTATCGCCGCGGTCCAGTTGGTGGTTAAAGCGTACGAGCCTCCGATGTTGACATCCTTGCCGAGAAAGCCCAAGGGACTGCTGGAAGGACCATCTAAGGGGTAGACCAGAATGGTCCCGCTTCAAGTTGCATTCGAGTTGGAGAGTTAGTTCGATGAAATTGGCCTTCAATAAGAGTCGAACACGCGTCAGGACTCACTAAACTGGCGACGTCGATGCCGGAACATCGTCTCGACAAGTGAGCTCGACGCTTCCTAAGAAGGTTCGAGCCGTACGTCGATGTACTGACGAAGCAAGAATCACGGACACAGCAAGGGTTGAATATAAAAAGAGAGACTTGAGGAAAAAGTGAGCCATTGTTCTAGTTATTTTGTTGAGCGGATAGCAGAAGGAATGGACGGAGTGCTGGTGGAAGGAGTGGGAGGGAGATCAACAAATGTACAAAGATGGGGTTTGAAGGTTGAGTTGAAGGAGTCGCTAGGCTCGGGTTTTATACGAGTCGCGTTCGCGCATACAAAGCTTGGGTGAACCGGCGCTTGGTGTGTGATTAGAGGGAAAACGCCCCGACGCTATGTGAAATCCGACAAACGCCGCACGAATGGGGTGAAACTCAGCGCTTGTTGAAATGCAAGAGGCGCGCGCCAGAGTTGGGATCCTCCCTACCACAGTAGTGACCATACCGACCAATTTTCGACCTAACGACAAGCCCGTCTATTAGGCGGTTGCGACTTTTGGCACCCTCTTGGCGAAACCGGCCTTCGACGTAGAGCCGGCACAGGAGGATCCCTGGGTGCGGCCATCGTCGTGTGGCGTGAAAACGCCAAGTGATTCGCGCACTTGCCAAGCCAGCCAGTGACGGTGCCGAAGTGCCTCCATTGACAATCAAGCTCTTAATATACGCAAGTGACAGAATCATGGCCTACAGGGCCTCCATCCCCAAGTAGCCCCCAATTAACTACTCAGCCTCTTCGCAGTAGTCATCGAGAATGTACCTTATCACATATCCCCCACCGGTCCCACACAAACTCCCTGCATTCCTGCGCCAAGCCTCCTGAATAAAGATCAAATCTAGCAAAGTGCGGAATTGGCCATGTTACACGATCATTAAAACCCGTTGGCTCTGCGATGATTTTGAAATACCCTTCCGCACTGAACAGCCTCAAAGCACCTGTGAAGTGACTTAGCGCTTCGGTTGAAACGCCGCTGGGTAACGTGATGGTTGCGTCCGCTTGTTTAGGCCAATGGCTGGATCGCCATTCCAATAAAACGGGTTAATCCTCCTCGGTAGCGAGAAATCTCATATACAGTCCGTCCTCCATAGTACGGAGTGAACACCCCTTTAACAATGTCAAGCTGATTGTAATGTCAGAGATAGAGGCACAGGCAGTAATCGGTTTTGCGATCAGGGACTTCATCCTGTTTCCAATGCCGTTTTGGAAGCGACGCAGGAAGTCCGGCCTGACGGTCCCGATTTCTACATGCTGAACGTCGAGCTTCGCGTAACGCCAAATGAAATGAGCTCAGGTATCCCACACGCGCCCAGATATAATTCGTCCTTTCATTGTATAAACAGCAGTACAGATAACTTAGTCGTATTACAAATCTTTATGCCATCGTCATCTATGGCTTACGACAGAGGCAATTCGCGAGGGCATGTTTCTCGGCTTTGGAGACTTTATGAGCAAAGTCATTGGGGAGTTTCAAGACCGTCAGCGCCCGTGGCCGCCGCATTATTCCTACCCTTCTCTCCATTTGAGTATGTGTTTTATCGCATGTCCCCCACCGGTCCCACGCAAACTCCTTGAACTCTTTGGCGGTCATATCGGCATCATGCAAATCCAACTCTCTGAGTTGAGGAAAGGGCCACGAGACTTGGTTGTCGGAAACAATCGGTTTTGCCAAGGTCACGAAGGACCAATTATGACAGGTGATGCCGGAAGTGGCTGAAAGAATTTTTAGTGCCTCGACTGAAATTTCTTTAGTGGTCTCGATGGTAAGATCTGTATGTTCGGGTATTTGGGTGGACATCCATCGGAGTAACGGAAGTTGCGGCTCCAAGTCCCAACCGACAAGGAACTTCATGCTCACTCCGCTTTTCGCAGAGGAGTTTGGATAACGCTTTAGCGATAAAAGCTTGATCGACGAGCCAGAGAACGTAACTGTGGCCCTATTCTGTGTTTGAATGAACGACTGCAGCCGGTTCCCAATGCCGTTTGTGAAGTTATGCAGGAGGTCCAATTGCACGGCCTCCTCCTGAGTTCCACCAAAGTCGAACTCAATCAGCTGACAATCAGGAGCTACCACATTTTGGGCGATAGCATACTGGATACTGGATGGAACGTTCCCGCAACGCAGAGTATGCAGCCTAGGGAGATGGATCGCCTCTACAACAGTTTCCGGATCCTCCTCCGGATCTGTCCATTCGGAGAGTGAGATGATTTCTAGTTGGGGGGATTGAGCAATCACTTCCATCACTTGCTTGCGGGTGGGCACGTTAAGGGACAAGCCCTGAAGGTCTAAGACCCAAAGCCCCGTCATCGTGCCTGTCCATGTGAATTATTTCCTCTCCACTTTGATGGTAGGTAATGGCTCCGAAGATGTCAAAGTAATTGACATCCGATATGGATATCGGGTCGAAATTTGGATGTTCTCAAGGATATGTGTCGGCACTTCGATAGACTCCTCCACCTCGTGGCTTGTTAGTGTGATCGACTGCCACCTTGCACGATGTGGGAGAACAGCAGTAAAAAAGTCGGATAGTTTTTGACTTCCTCCAAAGAAAAAGTTCACGGATCTGATGTTCAGCGGTGCACTTTGTGACTTGCGGAGGAAGAGCTGAATAGTTTGCTGGTTCCATGAGGCGTCGATCACAGTCCAAAGAGAAGGTGTGGACTTGATTGCTCTTAGCCAGCCGCTTGAGACACTAGCTAGACGCCGTAGGATTGTTGGGCGCGCGCTGTCATCGTCTGGATCTTCTTCTACGCAGAGCGCCATGATCGACGTGAAAGTGGAGAGGGGGAGTCGGTGGAATGGTGAAAGCATGTTCCGCCGGTGAAGCAGTTGTTGGAGCTCCCTGTGAAGTGCTGCATTTGTTGACTCGATAAGAGCTTCGTATGCCTTGATTCGGTCATTATGCACTTCGATAAGACTCTGGTCGCTTTCCCTGGATGGGTTTGTCAATACGCAACTCTCGGGGGTGTCGCGATCGGTGCGTTTGAACTGACCGTGAAGTGACGGAATTCTCTGAGTTGGAGCTTTATAGCAAGATCTGGAGGGCTTGTCCAATAACCTGTTCTGTAGGTGGCTGCATCTTCTCATCTTTCTAGTCCGATTTGTTGGTGAGTTGGTCTAGCGAGGAATTTGGAACAAGGGATGAACCAGTTAGAGAATGTCAGCCTCGTTAAACATTTTGTTCCAGCAGCCCTAAAGTACTGACAAAGGTGGAGAGATTCCCAGGCCCCGGTGAAGGTTGGACGGGTCCTAATGTCCTAAAGGGGGGTAAAATTGTGTCTGGCTTGCCTCTATTTGCTCTTGTTCAATTCTACGGCGGTCTCTTACTGTACACTCTCTCACCTTCTGTATCCGCTCGCAATCTCATCTTTACTATGCATAACTCTTTTTATACTTGTTGCCACTGTTCTAGCTCCTAGTTTTTTGTGTCATCGCAGCCACCCCTTCAAAATGCTCCTCGCCCCCAAGATCGTCTCTACATCAAAAATCCCCGCACGGCACGGCCCAAATCCGTTCTGATCTAAAAGAAGCTCACTCGCGGGTGCAACTCACTTTGTGAGACCGTCGGGATATATATAGAAGCTTCTTAGAACGTCCGAGTGAACGAAACAGGATGAGCCGGGCTGGGATTGTTACACTTTGTTCCAGTGGCTTTCCAATCTTGCACCCTTTTGCTCCTCCACCACCCTCCTTTCCTCATGTCGCTGCCACTGGAACCAGTGATAGCTCTTTACGACGCGCTCACGACCCCAATCCCATTTCTGGTGTCTCTAGGGCTACCAGTGAGCACGCTGGATGTTGTAGGATCGCTTCGATTGGCCCTGGCCGTTCAGCAGATGAAGTTCGCGTTGAGGATGCAAGCACTCAAACAAGCTGCCAGTGAAGGAAAGGAGAAGGATGGGGAGAGTGCCGCTCCCAGCTTCCCAGAGGACTCTGCGTTGAGCAGTATATGGGCGATGTTGGTCATCGTATACGGAGGCGAACTTTTTGTTTGTGAGTCGATTCCCCCTTGTCCGCTTCCTCTCGATTGATATCTTTATCTGATACACTATTATCTCCATCAGCATCCTTTGTCTCTCAGCCACCCTCGTTCTTCACGTCGGGTACCGGTCCAACATTGTTTACTCTTGCCCACTACGTCATTTCGGCTATCATGACATACGCGCCAGGAATACTGCCTCTAGATCCGAGCTTGAAATGGGAGCTACCTCTGTCGATATTTGATGCGTTCACTCGCTCGATGTTGCTATGCTCTATCGGCCCTCCGACAATTTTGGGCCATAGGAGTGTCACTATCAGTGACTCGCCGGCCGCCCTCCTGTGGACGTCAACGGTACGAAAGCGATTCGATGCATGTAAGATCATTGATGAGCTAAAATTTGGCGTTAGATAATGGCGAACGGCGGATTCTTCATCGTCAACATGTTCAACATGCTGTCTCCGACAGGCTGGTCAGTTCAAACTCCTCCCGAACTTCGACCGGGAGGTTGGGCGTCGCTCGACCTCCTCTCGGCACCATTCATTACGTCGCTTTTTGCGACGCTCACCCAATCTCAATCAACATGGAGGAGCGCTGCAGCTACTGCCGGAAACTACGTGTCAGCCTTCAACGTCACGACACCTGAAGGGTCGATGTCGGGGGAGAAGCCTATCCCTGGGAACGGAGGATTGGATGACGACACTGCTCGGGCGATCTGCACTGTTGTTCTGATAACCATGTTCACCGGGCGGGCCGTCAAAAACTTCGGGGGATTGCCAGCTCTGCGTCGGCTACTCGGTAAGCTTTCCGTGTGGACAATGCATCGGGCAACCGGATATTCTGACGCTTTCATTTCCAGGCATTGGGGAATCCAAGATCAAGACCCAATAAACACGCCTCCTCGCTGTTTCATTCTCTTACCATCCGCCTCATGCTTCGGACTTTCTGTTTTTCTTGCTACGATACCTTAGATGTCTTGCTACGAATAGACTCGAATACGACTGCAGCGAAATTTCGTCGCGTTCGTCGAGACGGGAGTTTAAATAGCACACGCCAAGCCAAGTGCAGGTTCAGGTTCGATTGATTGAAGTCGGTATTCAAGAGTGCCACTACAATGTTGTCCTCGCTCGACACCATCCTCTGCCTCCCCAATCCTTCCATCATTTCGAGTTCACTTCGTTCTCCTCTCCATTATTTATGAATCCTAATTATCTTCCTCTTTCCTTTGCCACCCATTCCAGCACCCGCGGGAGTCGTGCTTGCACCTTCTGTACCTGGAGCGGGCTTGTCGGTTCCTACTTTCCAAGCCTCCAACAGCGAGCCAGAAGGAATGAGCGGAGAGTAGGGAGAGTACCGTTCCGAAAGGGGCGGTAAAGGTGAGGGTGCTTTTGGCAAGGGTCGTGTGCGGGGCTTCTGGTTCTGCGTGCTGGGTGTCGGTGCCTTCTTTCCGTCTTTCTTGCTTGGGGTCTTGTTGGGTGGTGGCTTAGATGGTTGTTCATCGACGGCAGCTGAAGCGTCGTTGGTGATCGCTAGTTTGGTCAGGTCGGGGACGAGCTCTGGTTTGGAGCGTTGGATGTGCGCCGAGATGAGCTCGAACAGCTTCTTCTCTGAATCCGGAACTTAGCGTCCCATCTCTGTCAGTGTTAGACAGAAAGGCCTACTGGTCGGGATAGCCGGGTTGGTGAGACGGCCATCGGGTTGTTTCCATTGCACCTTGACTCGCCCAGGATTACCCCAGTCGCGAGGGTGGCATTTGAGAGGCTATGGAGACAGGGATGGTAGACCATCAGTATTCGTTTATTTTACATATACCGTGACGCTGTACGACGGTAAGCAAAGGCCAACTCACCTCGTGCAAGGCAGATAACCGCAAGCTTGAGACTGCAGCGAGTATGTCGTCACTCCGCGGCCACCAAACGCTCTTCTCCCGCGCAACCCTCCTCTGCCCAGTAGCGTAGGCACGCTTTGCGTCGATGTAGATAGGGTACACGCAGGTCCATCTTTAAAAGGGCGGTGAGTGCCGCACCATCAGCACACGACGTTCCCCGCTCTCCGCTCAGCCAGCCCAGATTCAAACGCACTTCTTGTACTTCTCCATCTCCGGCGTGCCCTCCAGAACCGTTTCGGGTCGTCTACCACCTCCAGCCTCTGCGTTAGCTCTGAGGAAGGCTTGGTACATAGGATCGCTGGGATCCATTAAACCAGCTCCAGGTGTTGCCGACGATCCACCAGGCGGTGTGCGCTGTGGTGGCTTTGAAGGTCGCACCCGGGATGGCACTTCAGGACCACCGGTGGGCTCCTGCTCGATGCTGATTTCCTCCAGCAGGGCACCTCGGGAACCGGTGTTGGGCAGCGATTGCTTATTCTTGCTGGTCGAACCGGGGAGCGGAAGATCGGTGTCGTCGTCAAACACTTCACCCTCCGATTCGGATTCTACTTCGACTATGCGTCTTGACATCTTTGGCTGAGCTGACTTTGGCGAAAAGGTAGGTGGTTCTGTGAGGGAGATTAGAGGTGAGTAGAAGAGAGGATAGAGTCCACTGACACTCCAAGAGTCGACGTGGCTGACAAAGCAGAACCGTGTCCCATCTTGTCCGCTGCCAGAAACCGCCACCACCTTCAACTCCTCAGCACGCGATGATCTACAATAGGTCATTAACGCTCACAAGGTCGGGAAGAAGAGCAGCGGCATCCAGAAGAATTTTTCTAATCAATCTGTTTAAACTTTTAGTCTGCTATTGCTATTCATTCTCCTCGTGACTGCCACGCCGTCGAACTCTGCCGAACTCCTTCCATCCGACCGTTCGCATTCTTCGCCAAGAACGTCAAGATGGAATTGGTTGCCGGAACTCTCAACACGCCGGAAAACTTTTCAACGCAGGACTCCTGCAGATCCGCCACCTCATCCAGGCCATTCATCCAGTGTTCACCACGACAATTCGAGTGTCGTCTGTCGGGCTGATGGACTCTGCGAGCGATGTCCCGAATCGTCGGTACGCTTCTTATCATCTTCGCCCGATCAGTTGGCCAAGGTCCTGATCGTTCTCTCTTGAAGATTCGCGAACCATTCTGCCAGCCCTACGGCAATCGCCGTCTGATCAAATGCCTCCCCCTAACACCAGAGAATGAACGAGCGTTAGAGGAAGCTGCTCGACTTGCGCTTGCTGGGAAACCTGTACCGCATAGCCTGGGTGAGACGCCAGCTTGGGAAGCCTGTGGGAAGGTCATTGCTGTGGAACGAGCAGATTATTGGGAGTTCGTGGTAAGTAGTTCAGACTTCTCTTTAAACCTAAAGGGCTCGCTTCTGTGAACTCGTGCAATCCTGGCCTTTGGTTGCAGTAGAAGGCCGCCGGGACCCCCTGTGAAGTCGGCGTCATGCTATGCCCTTCCTCCGGATTTCCCTTTCTAGCCCTTTTTGGATTTACACGTGCGCTGACTTAAGCCTCCCTCAATATCTTTCCCCCATTCTTGTAGCTTTGCAATGCCTTTTTTGCATCCTTCTCCCTTTTTGTGGTCCTCGCGCGAGGAAAGCAGTTAGCGGCACTTCAATACCGGAGACTCGCTGCTAGAATCGGGCTGTAAACACCTTGGTACCTGGCCGACGACCTCCCGGTCTCCTTTTGTTTTATCTTATTGTCTTTTATATGTGTACATTCGGGTCGCTGCAGTCTGAAGGAGTGGCTAACCGTGGAAGCGACTTAGGAGACAGACGTTATGTAGAAAACCCGCGTTGGGTTCGCGAAGGCCATCTAATACCGCGACGCCGCAGCTCAGCCTAAACAGACATACTTTTGTCGATAGTCGATTCGAATAAACGTTTCTCAAATTACTCGCTGTACGATCAACCTTGCGTTCGCAGTTTGGCCGCAAGTAGTGGTCTGCATAATGAGAGGTTGGGATCAAGATTCTTGGAAATTCGCAACGGAAGCGCTCGAAGATGATTTCGCTTGCTTCGTGGCCCAAGTACTAGATGATCTCCCGAGCCCTAACAAGGTGTAAGCAACGTATGGCAATTCGGCACCTCGTCCACATGAAGCGCTCGGTCATGAAGCAGGCATCACATTTATTGCTCCGTAGCAGGACTACCGATACAAACATCCAATTCTACAAGGATGCGTATATCGCGTTCGCGGTCTAGCCACCCTTTCGAGTGTTACCAAGGTCCGCCACGAGGAGGCCCGCGATCCGACTTCGAACCTCGAACTACCTAAAAGGACTACCTACGAATCTATCAAACCGAAAGCCCGAAGAATCCGAACCAAGCACGTAAATCGAATCCAAAGCCGAAAGAAAAGAAAGCAACATTGAACACGAAGCAACACCGACGTGACCCAACGGAAACCAAATCGGCACGTGAGACAAGCGATAGCCGCGCACCAAACCTTCTGCACGTAAAGGCGCATAGGATTTCCAGGGAGGACGTCTCGACTTTTGTGCCACTGGGTTGCCCATCCACCAAAAAGCAAGCGATAGCCTCGCACCCAACCCCTCTGCGTAAAGGCAGCGGGAGCGATTACTGGGAGGACGTCTCGACAGTGCCAGCAGAAAAGGTCCCAGGCGAAGAGATTAACATTATCGCAGGTAGCGTTAACCCTCACAGAACAGAAGCTCATAGCCCAGCCCCGGCGAATCGTCAAAGAGTTATCCCGAGGACGCTTCGAGGGGTGAAGGTGTCCGGCCAAACCTGGTCAGAGGACGCGACGTCGTTAGGGTTACTCGAATTCACCCTTGTGCGTTCTAAAGGTCGCATCCCGTTCTCGTAGTCGATGTTTTGCCATAGCGCTTTGCCCAGGAACGACTAGAGTTGAGAGGGAGGAGGGAGAGGTTGAGAGCGTTGAAGTCGGTGGGCGACGTCAGTCCAAAATCGAAATAGAGATAGAGAGCGGACATAGACTTGCCCAAACAACCGAGGAAGCGGCAGTTGAGGGAGGACTGGTGGTGGAAGATGGCAAGAGCCAGAACCTGCGAGCCTGCGGTAATATACCTGTGGCTGACGTAAGTTACCCCTGATCGGCATCAATTGAGCCCCCCGGGCCCAGTCGCAACCATAACAACGTTGTGGAGCGGTACGCCAGAGATGACTCTGGATGACTCTATCGCCGA